>UCOK01018765.1:41562-128121 GCA_900474325.1 Synergus umbraculus | reverse complement strand
TATATATATATATATATATATATATATATTAATAATAATTATGTACTACTTAGCCTGAAAAATATTTAAAGTACACTCTTAATCTCAATCAGCGATAATATTGATTCCAGGGAAATTTGTCTGAAAGTCAGGGAAATGCCAGGAAAATATTTGGTTTAAGTTCTGAACGAATTTTTCTATTGATTGTATTTTAAATTATAAACAGTGTTAAAACATTTATTCATTTGTATAAACGTTAATTTTGTATGGAAGAATATGGAAGGCATTATAAGACATTCTTTATGTCCCTCCTCTCTTCATCATGTTGGGAACGAAAGGTTCAAACCAACACGAAGAGTGGTTGTTTTTACTCAATCCTGCATAATTCATTCATAAAAGCGTTAAAACAATAATTCAATCATTAACTTAAAGTTAATGCAAATGAATTAATGTTTTAACACCATTTATAGTTTAAAATACAATCAATACAAAAATTCGTCCATTTGAACATTCAAAACTTTTGGTACGTAGGGAAATTGAAAAATTGAATCAGTTGACCAAGAAATGTTGTTATATGTCCCAAGTTTGCAGAAAAAAGTAAATTATATCAAGTTTAGCAAACAGTGGATTTAAAAGAGACTTGCATTGAAGCAACTGAAATAATTTTCTCTACTTTAATAAAATGTTTTCAGGAAAAAAAGGGCAATTAGTCTCATTCTTTGATATCTCTTCGCTCATCTTGGATCGATTCCTGTAATAAAATTCTTATCGGAATTTATCACGTTACTTTTTCTCTAATAACACAGCTGTTTGCGCGCGTATATCACTTATCATAAAATACTCAAAAGTGCTTGATACTTCTTCCTTATCGATCTAGTTCCACCACTCGAAGGCCGCGTTATTATTTATGGGCGTCGTATTTTCTTTATTATTGCATCTCGGGTCGACATTCCACGCACAGTAAAGTGGACGTATCGCGAGGTGCTTTTAGTAGGAAAGGAAAGGGTCTCGTAGGAAATGTCGGAAGAATAACCCCCTTCGCCTTCGTTCGTCAGAAGAGGCAGGAGCGAAGCCACAATGCCAACCGAATTGATTTACGTTGCTCGTTACGCGGTCCACTGCTCCGAAGAGAGAAAAATAAATTGATAGAGAGCGAATATGGTGGAAGAGTCCGACTTCGTCCGAGACAAGCAAAAGATTGAGGCAGAGAAGCTCGGGAAAACTGTGAGACAGAAACTGAGTAAAACTCGAAGGTAGAATGGAAAACAAGAGGCGGAATTAAATTTTATTTATTCAAAAGAAGACTTTTAATATATACGCTACCTATGGGAAATTGCAGAAATAATTGACATCTTTATCACTTGAAATCATTTGAAAAAAATCTACAAGAAATTAAATTTCATGAAATTGATATGACTGAGTTTTCAATGTTCAAATTAATGAATTTTTGTGTTGATTGTATTTTAAACTATAAACAGTGTTAAAACATTAATTTGTTTGCATAAACAATTGAGTAAATACAACCGCTTTTCGTGTTGGTTTGAACCTTTCGTTCCCAACATGATGAAGATAGGAGGGATGAAAATCTCACTCAAATGTAATTAATGTTTTAACACTGTTTATAGTTTAGAATAAAATCAATAGAAAAATTTGTTCATTTCAACGTTCAGAACTTGAACCACATAAATTGATTGGAGTAGATTTTGGGTCTGAAAATATAATATAAAATTGCTTAGGCCGTGAAATTGCATTGTTCGTTTTATTTTCCCTCGATTCGAACTCCATCGTTTCTCGTCTTTCATCTTCGGTGCCCTTGAGATTCAATTCCGAGGAGCCTCAGCAGCATCAGTTAGTTACGTCCAATGGGAACCATTCGTATTTATCGAGATGTCACTATCTTTCGTCTCCAACTGCTTTGTACATCCATCCTTTTTCTTCTTGATTCCGAATGATTTCTTCGTTTCCTCTTTTCGAGAAATAATTGGCCAACTCTTCTAAGAGAGTGTCACATGATTCGCGTATTAAGAATTAAGACTAAGTTCAATAGAAAGACAAATAAAGTTTAATCGGAGAAATGATTTTATCTTAATATATTAATTATTTTTCAGAAATTATTTCTCTACTTTGAACATTTTTTATGTACCAAAAGTTCTAAACGTTCAAATGAATGAATTTTTGTATTGATTTAATTTTAAACTATAAACAGTGTTTAAACATTAATTCAATTGCATTAACATTAATTTTTTATGGAAGAATTATGAAGGATTGAGTAAATACAACCACTCTTCGTGTTGATTTGAACCTTTCGTTCCCAACATGATGAAGAGAGGAGAGAAGAAAATCTCACTCAAATGTAATTAATGTTTTAACACTGTTTATAGTGTAAAATACAATCAATACAAAAATTCGCTCATTTGAACGTTGAACTTAAACCACATGATTTTTCATAATTTTAGTCTAGTCTATAATACTTGCGAATTGAGGCAGAATTGAGTATTTTGAGGGTCATTTGGAACTTTCGCTTGTACCTATCTATCTATTTGTATGTCTTCTCGTCTATAGGCTCAGATTATAGTGGTTATCTCCCACCTAATGTCGGAGATAGCCAAATGGCTCGGATGAATTCTGCCTTCGGCTTTAGAAATGGACGCTTATCGTTCAACCAGCATCTCTCGATAGAGTGACTCCATTCAAACAGTCGAGGTTTACCACAAAAGGAACTATCGATTTCGATCTTTTCCTTTTGAGGTGATGTCTCGACTACGCCTTTTAGTCATTTTCAAATTTTTTGCACTTGAAATTACTTTGTTACTGATATTTACTTTTATTTATTTACGATTTTAAATGTTTTCTTTTCGTTTGTTTCAGGTGAGTGTTGATTCTATCCTCTGACCCTTCTACTTTTAAATTTTTGGTGAGTTTTATTCAGAGAAAAATTTTACATATATTTCATTCATTTTTATTAAATTGAATAATAATGAAGTGTTTTAAACTATAAAAAGTGTTCAAACATTAATTAATTTGCATAAACGTTAATTTTTTATGGAAGAATATTGAAGACACTTATAATGTCTTGCATATTATTCTATACAAAACTAAGGTTTATACAAATTAATAAATTTTTACACAGTGTTTATAGTTTAAAATACAATCAATACAAAAATTCGTTCATTTGAACGTTCAGAACTTAAACCACATTTGACTTAAAGAACTAATCAATTGTGTCAATTATAAAATTATGCTGATATAAAGTGCTGATGCAAATTAAATGCAAACACATTTTATTGATTTTTAGCAAAACGTTTCATCTTTACGCACTTAAAAATTACGCATATCACTAGCTATATTGCAGAATATAGTTTTCGTGTCTTTGGAGTGTTTGTAATTCAATTAAGATATTTACTGCTAATCGAATTTTCGTTAATAGAAATAAATATTTGACAAGTCGAGTTTATTATGTTGGCTCTAGAAAATTGTTCACGCTCTACTTTTCTATCGACGTGTTAAATCCTTGCTTCTTATGCTTGCGTGGTTTTATGTTCGCGAAATTGCCTTCAAGTCCAGTGTTCTCTGAATTAAACGTGTGAGAAGGCTCTCAACCCGGATTACACATGTGCTGAAACCTCCCTTTGTTTGCTTTCACACCCTTAAGAACCTTTTACTTTGAAAACTTGAGCAATGTGTAACATAAAGTCAAGGATTCCATCAAGGTAGAAAATATCCTTTGAAATATTTTGCAACTTTTCTTTTCTAGTATTGCACAAAGTCCACATGGGAGTCGTAGCAAATTCATAAACAACATGCTGAGTTTATAGAGAACTTCCATAAATATGCAGAATTTTTATTGGAAATAGTAAATAATATTGAAACTCAACTCGGTATCATGACTTATAAACTTGGTTTAAATTCTGAACGTTAAAATGAACGAATTTTTGTGTTGATTGTATTTTTAACTATAAACAGTGTTAAAACATTGATTCATTTGCATTAATATTAATTTTGTATGGAAGAATATTATAAGTGTCTTCCATATTCTTCCATAAAAAAGTATCGTTTATGAAAATTAATTAATGTTTTAACATTAATTAACATTAATTTTAACACTGTTTATAGTTTAAAATACAATCAATATTCGTTAAAAAATTAAATTTTTGTTAAAATCAACAATTCGTTGATTTGAAAGTTCAAAACTGTTCAGTCATTAATAGGATAACTAAATCAATTAGAAAGTTATATAATTTTTAACTAATTCAGATTAAGAAGGCAGTAAATTTGCGTTCTTCTCGAAATTACAGATTGAAGCCACTTCTCAAGTGTTTGTTTGCCTTGTTTGAGGCAAGCTATGTATTTACACGACCGTCGTAATCATGTATTTAAGTACACGATCGTACACTTAAACGTATATTTCTATCAGACTTGCTATTAAATTGCAATCCCCGGCAGTCTAGGAATCTCACGTACAATGAGCCTTAAGCTCAATTTTACGCGAGCTTATGGAGCAAACATCGTTCGATTTCAAAAGGGGAAAACTGTTTCCCCTTTCCAGGAAAGTCCTGGAGTAATACACGTAGTCGCACTCAGTCGATAGCGTAAAATCTATATTACGTCAAAATATTTACGTCAAAATATTTACGACCTAATAAGCTTTTCATTTGCAATTATCGCTCTCTTTGAAATCATTAAGTCAATTGTTACAGTTCTATCTTAAATAATACATTCTCTCTGATGAGAATGGAAAAAATGATGTCTGGAAAATCTCGCATACATTGTTGCAAACCTGATTGGCTTTTGAATGACTTGAGTTCATATACGGGGTATAGATTACACATGTCTAAAACTTCAAGTATAAATTGAATTTTTTCATTAAAATATACAGAAGCACCCGGTATAAGCGAAGGTAAATGTCTAGCGAATACGGAGTGCTTTGGAGAACTGAGTTCGAAGCGTAACTGAAGGATCGTGCTCCGTGAAATTAAAATCAACCACCCTCGTTGCAATCTCTATTCTGCAAAATGTTTTCGTAGTTTTTCTCAAGAAAAAATGCTTGACATCTGAGTTGACATCATGCAAGACGAATTCGCTGCTCTGAGACTATCTTTAACTTCTAAAGGTTTAATTGAAACTAAATTCGTCAGAATTCCCATATTTACAAGTTTTATGGTTTGGAATTTAGTTTTTTTATTTTTTTATTTATTTATTTGTATGGGTTTTCCAACTTAGCAGAAATTGTGAATTATGATACCAAATTTAGTAGATAATATGTGGTTTCAGTGGAACGTTCAAATGAACGAATTTTTGTATTGATTGTATTTTAAACTATAAACAGTGTTAAAACATTAATTAATTTGCATAAAAGTTAATATTTTATTTTTTTTATAGTTTAAAATAAAATCAATATTGGTTGATCGTTCATTTGAACGTTCAAAACTGTTCAGTCATTAGATAATTGATTTCACTGAAGTGGATATATTTCCGGTGAGGGTAGAAATATTTAATAAGAGAAAAAAAAGGGGGGGAGAGGGTATCAATTTTTTGAAAGGAAGCCGAAACTGCGGGTAGGGAAAGGAGAAATGTGAAAAAGAGTGAGAGTGTGAGGGAGTAAGGGGAAACGAGAAGAGAAGGACGTCGTGGGAGTGATCGATGGGGTAGCGTCCAACCGTGTCTAAATAATTAGCTGTCTCTGTTCTGAGCCCGCACCGTTTGTAGTGGGTACCGTATATGTAGAGATAATGCGAGTCACGTGTTTGCTGACTGCACCGCCCGCGTCGTGGTTCAGTCCGAATCGTTCACTGTGCTACAAAGCACCCTAATCTTTTATACCAACCATTTATAAACGAATCTTTCTCACATAAACTCCACTAAATTCCTCTTATTAATCGTTTATATTTGTCACGGGTGAAATAAAAGATAAAAAGAACGACTGGACAAACACCTCTCCATTTTTTTCTCTTTCTTCCCTTACAAATATCCACGATTCAATCAATCTTTTTACAAAGTGATATAGAATAGATTTTTATCAACTTCAAGGTATCCTACGAGAAATTTCTTGAAATTGAAGTCCGAAATGTCTTGTGTGGTTTAAGCTCTGAACGTTTGAATCAACGAATTTTTGTATTGATTGTATTTTAAACTATAAACATTGTTAAAGTATTAATTCATTTGCATTAACTTTAATTTGATGATTGAATTAATGTTTTAACGCTGTTATGAATAAATTATGTAGGATTGAATAAATACGACCACTCTTCGTGTTGGTTTGAACCGTTCGTTCCTAACATGATGAATAGAGGAGGGACATAAAGAATATGTCTTATAATGTCTTCCATATTCTTCCATAAGAAATTAATGATTTAAGAGATTTCTTGGAATTTTAGTGGATTTTGACAATTTTCAAGTGATTTTTGTTAATTTTAACAGAATTCGTCATATTTTAAGAGATTTTTTACAGGGAATTTTAAGGGATTTGAAATGTTTTAAAATTTTGAGGAAGATGAGGTTTCTAAGAACTTTAAGAGATTTTTCTGCTTTTATAAAAATTTTGTAGAATTTTTTGAAGATTTATAAAATTTTTTTTTAGATATTTTAACGAATTTCAAGAGGTTTTTAAGAATTTAAAGAGATTTTAACAAATTTCGGAGGTTTTCTAACAGTTTCTACGGTTTTAAGAGGTTTTAAATATTTTTGTTTAATTTAAGGGAATTTCAAAAGATTTTAACGTATTGTAAGGAATTTTGACGATTTTTAAGTGATTTTAAGCGAATTCAAGAGATTTTGTGAAATATTAAAGGATTGCATTGAATTTGATGAGATTTCTAATAATTTTAATGAATTTTAAAGGATATATAAAAAATATTATCGCAGAATGCAAAGAATTTCAAAAAGTTTCTAGGAATTTTAAATCGTGTTGTGAAGTTTCGAGGAATTTTAAGAGATTTCTAGGAATTTTAGTGGATTTTGACAATTTTCAAGTGATTTTTACGAATTTTAACGGTATTCATAGACATAATATTTTAAGAGATTTGTTAAAGGGAATTTTAAGGGATTTAAAATGTTTTAAAATTTTGAGGAAGATGAGGTTTCTAAGAACTTTGAGAGATTACAACGAATTTTAAGCGATTTTCTAATATTTTCGCGAAATTCGAGGAATATTAAGCGAATTGAAAAGATTTTTATGATTCTTTATAGATTTTGTGAAATGTTAAAGGATTGAATGAAATTTAATTAGATTTCTAATAATTTTAATAATGAATTTGCAACAACAATGTGCGCCTGATTTTCGAGACATTTTCGTGCAAATGAAATAATGTTTCAACACTGTTTATAGTTTAAAATACAATCAATAGAACCAAAAGTTCAGAACTTTTGGTACATAATTTCTTCAATTTCCCCATTTGAATTATTTTCAATTCTTTTAAATTCTTGTATTGGTGTTCTAGTTTTTTTTGTAGACACATTTTCTACAGAAAATTCAGGGTTTTTACTGATTTTTGCCCAACAAATTCATTCTGAAAATGTGGGGGTATCCTGATGAAAAAATGATGGAGCAAAGGTTGTATTTATTTAATTAAAATTCAGTTCGCTCGTAGGAAGCACGTTTCGAGCAATTAGTCTGATTTATCGATGAAAATACTCTATAGGGCTCCAACGGACAAGATTTCTGCCGGCAGAGTTTCTTGCTAGTTGAAGTAGGAAGGAGGAACGTGCCTAACCTGCGGTATTAAAGCACTTCGCAAAGTTTTCGCTTTCAGAATTTTCATCTTCGCAAGCTAGTGCGGAGGATGCTTTCTCAAGTAGAAACGTAATTCGTTGCTAAAAGGAGAAAAGATTCTGCCAGTAAAATACCAAACCCTCATGCTCCTCAGGAGATGAATTTCATGAATTAAGGAAACTCCTTTCTAATTCATCCACTACTTTGTCTTGCAGATTTGCCATTGACGTCCCTGTAATTAGCACGGGAAGCCAAAGGATCTAAAGTAAGATTGCAGGAAATTACACGACCTGATAATATATAAATAGCTATATTTCCCAAGAGTAATTGTTTGTCAGGGAAGTCAGGGAAATGTCAGGGAAATTGAGAAATTGAATCTTGTGGCCACCCTGTATATAATTGAAAAACTGAATCTTGTAAACTAATTTATACTTGAAAAATCTCGCGAAATATCAAGTTTTGATGTATAATAATATATAAAAATGAAATAGGACTTGAAAGTAGATGAGAAGAAAGTAGAGAAAACAAAGAAAATGTTTCTATTTTCAAGACGGGGAGAGATAAGAGGATTTAATTTTTGGAACGTTGACCCCTTTTGACTAGGGGTAAGAGAATCGTAAAAACTAAATGTATATTTTATCTGGGTCTGTTTTTCCCTTATAAAAAGAGAACAAGGGCGAGGAAGAATGCACACAACGAAGTCTGTTGCAATATTCAAGGTGCACAGCAATATCCTCGCTTTTCGCAGACAGTAGAAGCCATTCTTTCTGTCCCCATCCGTGAATCCTATTACCACGTTTTCTTAGCCCTTTTTGGAATCATCCCTTATCTCGTGCACGTATTATGCTTGCACGAAAATATACCGAGTGTCTTGTCTCGCACGATAAATATTCCAGTGTTTACGAGATCAGGTAAATAATTTAAAGATGAGTGTTCCAAGAAGAAAATTTATTTTCAACATTCAGATTATAGTACAAGGTATTCAAGGGAAATTTAATCAATTCGGGTGCGGTGTATAATTTTCCAAAAAGCAATTTTCGCCACTTAAATTCAAATTGTTATTTAGATTAACCGTTAGAATGAAAATTCAGAGTCAATCACAGAACTCGTCATTTTTAGTTGATAAACGGAACGGGAAATGCATGTATGTATATCGACACGAAGGTCGAACTACATACGAGAGAACACAATATTGTGGATCAATAAACCTCAATAAAGTCAATTTCTGTCGTGAAGCATCTGAATACGAAAATTTTGTATTCCGTTGGCTAGGCAGCCGACCAAGCAGGGTTCGTGCCCCGAATACAGATTAAGTATATACATATTTTATACTACGCGTGAGTCTATCTATGTGGGCATGTGTGACACAGAGTAGAGAGAATGGTAAAGACTCACACAATCGAAAAACGAGAAATAGGAAGAGGAAGAGAAAGATACACTATAAGTGCAGAGGGATATATATTCAAAGTGAGTACAGAGTATCTAAAGGTGTGATATGTAGACACAGAGTAGAGTGACATTTCAGCGATAAAATTCTCCTACGTCAATTTCAATCGCGGCTAAAACAAACGTATGACGGTGCATTCCAATTTCATGCGTGGGTTATATGAATTTCTTCAGGTAATACAATTCTCATCTTTAAGTAATATTTTAGATAAAAAAAATGGTGTAATAGGTGTACCAAAAGTTCTGAACGTTCAAATGAACGAATTTTTGTATTGATTGTATTTTAAACTAAATTTCGCTGATTCAAATTTAGAGTATATTTGAAACAATAATTTATGTGAAATTTTATAGAGAAATTTCATTTTTTTACAATCTACCTTTTTTAGAGAGAAATTTCAAAAGATTTCTAGGAATTTTAATGGATTTGAAATTTTTTTTAATTTTGAGGAAGATGAAATTTCGAGGAATATTAAGCGAATTCAAAAGTTTTTTTTATGATTCTTTAAAGATTTTCTGGAAATTAATGTGATTTCTGATAACTTTAAGAATTGTAAAATTTTTTAGATATATTTACAAATTTTAACGAATTTCAAGAGGTTTTTTATAAAATTTTCTAAGGATTGCATTGAATTTGATAAGATTTTTAATAATTTTAATGAATTTGAAAGGATATATAGGGTATATTATCGCAGAATTCAAAGAATTTCAAGAAATTTCTAGGAATTTTAAAAGGTTTTCACGAATTTTAAGAGTTTTTAAGGGATTTTAAATCTTGTTGTGAAGTTTCGAGGAATTTTAAGAGATTTCTAAGAATTTTAGTGGATTTTGACAATTTTCAAGTGATTTTTACGAATTTCAACAGGTTTCATAGAAATAATATTTTACGAGATTTTTTAAAGGGAATTTTAAGGGATTTGAAATTTTTTTTAAAATTTTGAGGAAGATGAAGAGGTTTCTAAGAACTTTAAGAGATTTCTTCGAAGTTTAAGTGAATTTCTGATATTTTCCTGGAATTTTGAGGAATACTAAGCGAGTTCAAAAGTTTTTTACGATTCTTTAAAGATTTTGTGGAATTTAATGAGATTTATAATAATTTAAAGAAATTTTAAGAGATTTTTTTGATTTTATAAAAATTCTGTAGAATTTTTTGAAGATTTGTAAAAAATTTTTTAGATATATTTACAAATTTTAACGAATTTCAGGAGGTTTTGAGGAATTTAAAGAGATTTTAACAAATTGTGAAGGATTTCTAACAGTTTTTAAGGTTTTAAGGGATTTTAAATATTTTTGTGGAATTTAAGGGAATTTCAAGATATTTTAACGTATTGTAAGGAATTTTGACTATTTTTAAGTGATTTTAATCAAATTCAAGAGATTTATATGATTTATGAGAGATTTTGTGAAATGTTAAAGGATTGCATGAAATTCTACAAATGAATTAATTTTTTAAGACTGTTTATAGTTTAAAATACAATCTATACAAAAATTCGTTCAGAACTTAAACCACATTATAATACTAATGTTACTAAGTCCGTTCATTCGCTCCTTTTTTCGTTCGTTTATTTTTTTTCTGTTTATTTGTTAATTTGTTCGTTTGTTCTTTCGCAGTTGATTTTCAAATTGGACTTGTAAAATGTTGTATCTTTTTTTTGTATTTGAGATTGACATCAGGGATAAAAAGAATTTAACTGAAAAAAAAATCTTGGTCAAATTGTTGATTGAAACATGTAAGGAGGGTGTGGGGAGTCTCACGAGAAAGAAGCTAAACCCGCATGGCGATCCTCTTTATTGGAGAATAGATGCTGGTCTCGGTTAACCAAATGGGGGTTGAACTTGGGAAATTAGAAAACAAAGGGGACAGCCAGTAAACTTGCATTGACACTAGTGCTGCTAAATTCGACTAGATGATTCACTTTATCCGATCAGATTTGGCCAGTATTACATAATTATATTCTTCCATACAAAATGAATGTTTATGCAAATGAATTAATTTTTTAACACTGTTTATAGTTTAAAACACAATCAATACAAAAATTCGTTGATTTGAACGTTCAGAACTTAAACCACATAACAATTCCTCTTCACTTTTCAATAAACCAATATCCCCTGGACTTCAATTTACTAATGCGTTGCCGATTAATGATAATTAGAGTAAAACATTCTATCACGCTAGTTTATTTAGACCTTATTATGGGCGTGGAAATATCGAAAATTCCCAAGTGATTATCATAACTTCGTCAACCGCAGAAGCACCAATGACAGACCACAATTGCGTACATTAGCATCGCAATGTCACTTGGAATATTTTGAAACGTGTGTAACGTATGCTTTCACTGAAAGCGTATACTTTATTTCATATACACGCTCAATTAAATTGTACGCGTCGTGAACGTTTTCGAGTTAATAGGCTTTAATTTGTCGAGTTGCACTTCATCACTGGGGCAAATGGCTGATGTAAATGCGCATTTCACCTGAAACCCAAGGGAATCATGACGCCAGACTCTGGAAACCGAGTAGAGCGATATTGCTGACGGCGACGGTTACGGTTTACGAGGGTTTCACGTACCTATATCCACTTTGAGATCAATATGGGCCAGAGGAATAGGGAACAGGGAAGAGAGAGTCCATTACGAAGAAGTTGCGGTTCGCATTGCCTCATCAGAAAGTCGTTAGCCTAGTCCGCACCCTGGTTAGTGCACTTTCAACCCTTACCAACCCCCGTGTTCAAGGACGAGTGCGACCATCCTTTTGACTAACATCCACCTGAGAGCCACCTTTTCACCAGATTACTCAGTCGTAAAAACACCAAACGAATAAAAATTCCGTCTTGATGAATATTTGACGAGGATCTCAGTTCCTGAGTCTTCTTCCCTTCCTGAAATTGACTGTAAAAGCTTATCCTGGATCAAAGACGCTGAAATGATTTTTGGTGAGGAGAATGATATTACGGATGTCTGGCGGTTATCGTTACTTTCAAATGGATTTTTATTGCCTTTCGATTACACAAGAACAAACGCGCGCCCCGCGCGTGCATTTACGTTCTTTTTCAATTTTATGTAATTTATTATATTTTATTCCTCTAATCTCTTTAAATCTATGTTAAATTTCGTTAAATCTGTGAAATTGCTTAAAATTCGTGAAATTCTTTTAAAATTTTCAGAAACTTCTTGAGATTCTTTTAAATGCAATGATAACAATTCAAATCCCTTTTATATCCTTTAAAATCCGTTAAAAGTATTATAAATATCTTCAAATTCTATGAAATCCTTAAAAATTCCAGAAAAATTTTCAAACTCATAAATCTTCTGAAAACCACGTTAAAATTCAAGAAAACCTCTAAAAATTCCTAGAAACCTTTTGAAATCTTTTAAAATTCTAACAAAATCATTTAAATATCAGAAAAATCCCTCGAAATAACTTCAAAATATTAGAAATCTCATTAAACTCCTTAAAATTTTAGGATAATATTTTAAATTCCTTAAAACCTCATAAACCTCTTACATTTTAAAATTCGTGAAAATCTCTAAAAAATTCCTAGCAACCTCTGGAAATTTCTCAACTCTTAAAATCTCTTAAAATCATTAAAGATTTCATGAAATTCCATGAAATCCTTAAATATATGACAAAATCTTTTATAAATTAGAAATGTTTTTTGAAAACTCTTAAAATTTTACGAAAACCTTAGAAATTTTTGTAAATTCTACAAAATCTTTTATAAATCATAAAAATCCCTTAAAATCATTTAAAAATCGTCAAAATTTCTTACGATACTTTAAAATCTATGAAAATTCCACGAAAAATTTTTAAATTCCTTAAAACCCTAGAAACTGTTTGAAATATCTTAAAATTCCTCCAAATTTTAAAACATTCAAAATATATTAAAGTCCTTAAAAATTCCACGGAATATTCTGAAATCCCTTAAAATTCTTTTGAATTTAAAGAAAATTACTTGAAAATGGTCAAAATCCCTTAAAATTCATGGAAATCTCTAAAAATTCCTAGCAACCTCTGGAACTTTATCAACTCTTATAATCTCTTAAAATCATTAAAGATTTCATGAAATTCCATGAAATTTTTAAAAAATATTACAAAATATTTTATAAATTATAAGTATTTTTTGAAAACCCTTAAAATTTTACAAAAACCTTAAAAATCGCTTGAATTTGTCGAAATCTTTTAAAATTCTTTAAAAACTCTAAAAAATCCACATAATTCAAAAACAATTAGAATCCCTTGAAATTCTTTAAAATTTCTTAAAATTGCATAAAGTCCTTTAAAATTTCACGAAATATCCTGAATTCTTAAAATTCTACGAAAATTTTCAAAATCATAAATCTTTTGAAATCCACGTTAAAATTTATGAAAGTCTCTAAAAATACCTAGAAACCTTTTGAATTCCTTCTCATTTAAAATCCCTTAAAATCATTAGAAATCTTATCAAATTCCATAAAAATCAGACAAATCTCTTGAAATATACTTTTTTTGTAAACTATTAAAAATCTCATAAAACTTCATGTAATCCATAAACATTCCACAATATCTTTTAAAAATCGAAAAATTTTTTGAAAACCCTTAAAATTTGACGGAAACCTTCGAATTTTCTGAAAATTCTACAAAATCTTTTAAAAATATAAAGTTTTAAATTCCTTATTTAAATCCCACAAAATACATATTTTAAAAGTCATAAAAGTACCTTGAAGTCCGATTGAAATCTGATCAAAGTCGTGAAAAAATCCCAGAAACTTCTTGAAATTCTTTAAAATTCTACGATAACATTTAAAATCCCATTATCTTCCATAAAATCTTTAAAAATTCCATAAAATTCCCTTAAAATTCCTAGATTTTCAATGTACCTATTTCGAGTTTAGACTCGTGATAAAATGATTATTAACGAAACCAAATTAAAAATTTCAAATTCAATTCACGTGGAATTTACGATTTGGCAAGTATCGATTATCGAAAATCACTATCGATACTTACAAGACGAATCAGGAATGCGGAATAGGCGTTACGATACATATTTTGACTTCGACTCAATCATCTTTTTAGAATAGACTATCTCACATCAATTCTACCTGTAAATAATTGACGGTAGAGGAACTAATAAAGGACGTGCTTGGATTTGTCGCAATAATTCGAGAGAATCTAGCATGCGATAGGGGGAATCTGGAAGGCGCGAGATAAACTGTGTGTGTGAATTTGCGAGGAAGAAAAGGTTTGAAAAGAGAATGAATACCTACGACAATGAAGAGACCAGAGGGAGAGCTGGTTTAAACTCAAAAACCCTCGCGCTAAATTTACGGCAGGCTGAATCCGGCGCGTCATTAAACACGTTGTTTCATAATTCAAAACGCGCGATGAATATACGTATACATATCTGTGGCCCACCCTGCCTTACGCCGTGATGCTCGCTTGTGCTCCCCAACACCCTTTTATATTTCTATAGAGTGCTCCAAACAAGTGCTGCCAAGTGTTTTAGGGCGTGGGGCTTGTGTAGGTAGTTGAATTACAGGTCTGAGCTGGATTGAGGAATGAGGAATGCCCGCTGCTCCTGCGTCTGCTTTATTTCTGTGTTCACATGATACTATATGATGCATCTACCTGCACATTTATCCCAGTTTTAACTACTGTGCTGCGGGAAATTTATTGGAACTGTAAAGACAATACGTATAAAATGAAAAGCTGAAACATTGCTTGTAACAATTCAAATTCTATTGAGTTCCTTTGAGTTGGAAAGCGTTAGAATTCGAAATCAATTGATTGTATTTTAAACTATGAACAGTGTCGAAACATTAATTCATTTGCATTAACGTTAATTTTGTATGAAAGACATTATAAGACATTATAAGACATATTCTTTATGTCCCTCCTCTCTTCATCATGTTGGGAATGAAAGGTTCAAACCAAAACGAAGAGTGGTTGTATTTACTCAATTCTGCATAATTCATTCATAAGAGCGTTAAAATATTAATTTAATCATCAAATTAAAGTTGAATGAATTAATGTCTTAACATTGTTTATAGTGAAACAAGTTATTTTAGTAACATTTTTGTGCTGATTGCATTTGGAATTTTTATTGAAAAATCCTAGAAGTAGTGTAATTTTTTGGTTTCGAAGTTATAAGAGTTTTTCCTGCTACATGTCAGGAAACTTTCTCTAGTTAATTTACCATCTTGGATCTCGTGTTCTTGTTCCTTTCATAAATTACTAATACCACCAATTAATAATAAATCTGTTCCAACAAGTGTAAATTATAAACTCCACTTTCTCGGTATCCTATATTATGTAAATTAGTATCAGTATTGGTTGCTTTATTGCAAATTGGTTGTGTTATACTAGAAACTAGAAGGTAATAAAGCTAGATTGACCCCATTAGTCACTGGAATAATAGTCTAGGCTAGGAAGTTGGTCCTACGATCTAAGAGTCACGATCGCTGCCGTGCTCGTTATACAGACTCAAACTTCAAAGGATTCCTTGAAATAAGGTTTTTTTTCAGGATTCTCAATTTCAATTAACATTCTTTGTGATTAAAAAATATCGCTATTTTTCTTCAACATATTTTAAAAAGTACTAGCAATATATTTTTATAATATATAGCAAAAGCTTTGAACGTTCAAATGAAATATCTTTTCTCAATTCTATTTTATCCAGAAAAATTATATTTCGACTAAAAATAACCATAGACATTATAAATGTCTTCCATATTCTTCCATACAAAATTCATGTTAATGCAAATGAATTAATGTTTTAACACTGTTTATCCTATTTTAAAAAAGTCGTATCACGAAATGTCTCGAAAATCTCGCTCACATTGTTGTCGCAAATTCATTATTAAAATTATTAGAAATCTCATAAAATTCCATGCAATCCTTTAACATTTCACAAAATCTCTTATAAATCCTAAAAAATCTTTTGAGTTCGCTTAAAATCACTTAAAAATCGTCAAAATTCCTTACAATATATTAAAATCTCTTAAAATACCCTTAAATTCCACGAAAATTAAAAAATTAAAATTAAAATTCGTTGTAATCTCTTAAAGTTCTTAGAAACCTTTTCATCTTCCTCAAAATTTAAAAAAAAATTCAAATCCCTTAACATTCCCTTTAAAAAGCCTCTTAAAATATTATGAGTATGAATTCCGTTAAAATTCGTAAAAACATTTAAAAATTTCCAGACACTTCTTGAAATTCTTCGAATTCTGCGATAAAATTTCCTATATATCATTTAAAATTCATTAAAATTCTTAAAAACCTCTTGAAATTCGTCAAAATTTGTAAAAATATCTAAATAATTGTTATAAAATCAGAAAATTCTGTTTAAATTTCTTTAAATTATTAGAAATCTCATTATATTTCACAAAATCTTGAAAGAATCAGAAAAATCTTTTGAATTCGCTTAATATTTCTCGAAATTTCACGAAAGTATTCGAAATTTGCTTAAAATTCGTTGTAATCTCTTAAAGTTCTTAGAAACCTCTTCATCTTTCTGAAAATTAAAAAAAATTTAAAATCCTTTAAAATTCCTTGTAAAAAATCTTCTAAAATATTATGAATTCTGTTAAAATTCGTAAAAATCACTTGAAAATTGCCAAATCCACTAAAATTCCTAGAAATCTTTCGAAATTTCTCTCTAAAAAAAGATACTTTAAATTTCAATCAGCGAAATTTCATTGCTTTTTGAATGACTTGAAGTTATAAGAAGTAAAATAAATAATTTTGCGCGTAGCGCACTTGTTTGGATTGCTAGTAGTTTAAAATACAATTAATACAAAAATGCGTTCATTTGAACGTTCTGAACTTAAACCACGTTTATTTCTTTAATTAAAGAAAATAAACAAACAAATTTTCTGAAGATGCATCCAATTAAATCTTCCTCCTGTGTTAAGAATTTTCAAGTTTCGTGAATCACGCCACAAATTTGCGATATTCGTTTTAAAATGAAAAAAGGGAGAAAATATTACAATGTAAAAAGCTGGGGTAAGCCGCATAGAAAGAAAAGTTGCTAAAGCATTATTACACTGTGCGTGTGTCAGTGCACATTGTGTTCCAAGGTAGCAGCTACAAGTTCGAGTACATAACTATGCCGCTTAACTGACTCTGCCCTTTCCCCCTCGTCCTTGGCTCCTGAAATTAGAAAACTTTTTATGTACGCCAATTTTTACCAGCACGCGCTCTTCAGCGGTAATTACCTTTTAAGCCTCTCTTTTGCATATTATCTCTCTGGCGTGGACCGGATTCACGAACTATGTATAATACTGATATAAAATATGTATCACTTGCAGCGACAAATTTTCCTCCCGCCGGCGAACACTCTCGGCAATCGATTCACCTGGTGCGAAAATTTAAATTGAGCTCAATTTTCAAATATATATCCTCTGCCTTTCACATTTTAAAATTTCCATGACGTTAACAGTTTCATCACATCTAATTCAAGCTTTATAAATGAGAGTTTATTGCTTTTTTGGATTTGCAGAATAAACTTTCATGAAAATTATGGCTTACAACTTTATTGTTCCCGGTTTTAACATCACTCTTTATTTTCTCGTTTTAATATGCCACCAAATGCGAAACAATAAAAAGTAACTGGAACGATGCAAAACGTGAAATTCGTCCTTTTTTTGCATCACGGTCCTTGCGACAAAAGACTCGGAAAAAGTGTTAGCACGAGTTTTCCCCAATCGGCAAATAAAAATGCGCAAAATACCAGAAGTGAGAGAAGATAAAGGGATAAACTAGAAAAAGGAGAAACTAGTGATAACAGTACTTAATTTTTATTTGCTTATAAATACTTTTTGCATAAAATAAATAAATTTTCATTCTTAAGTTGAGCTATTCGAAGTAGATATTAATAATAGAATATAAAAATTATATCGAATCGTAAATTATGTTTCATATCAAAGAGATACATCGTCCTGTTGAAATAATGATACTCCAGAATATCATATGGTTTTTCGATCAGATTAGTTTTCTGTGCGGTTTGATCGGCGAGCCACATACGCGTAGAGAAATACGATGCGCTAGAAGTTTATTTGATTTTCATTTTAGTCAGAAAAACGAGTTATCAAACTTCACTGACCCTAGAAAACGCAATTAGTTACTTTTACCTCCTATTTTCGATAAGCATTTTATGAAATGATTCACTGTTCTAATGAAAAATCACTTTTTTTTGTTTCAGGTGAGTGTGCTAGAGCAAGAAAAAGTAAAACGTATTTTTATCTCACAAACAAGGTCAGAAATAAGTGACTTTCTTCTTTATCTTAGTTTTTTTTTTCATTCTTTTTAATAATCAGAAATTTTACCATTTAAATATTTATATAACATTTACATATTTATGAAACTTTAGATGTGGTTTAAGTTCTGAAAGTTCAAATAAACGAATTTGTGTATTGATTGTATTTTAAACTTTAAACAGTGTTAAAACATTAATTCATTTGCATAAGCATTAATTTTTTATGGAAGAATATGGAAGACACTTATAATGTCTTGCATATTCTTCCATACAAAATTAACGTTCATGCAAATTAATTAATTTTTTAACACTGTTTATATTTTAAAATACAATCAATACAAAAATTCGTTCATTTGAACGTTGAGAACTTTTGGTACATAACTTTAGAGTGTTGTTACCACAAATTTTAAGGGAAGTGCAAAGTTAAAATGTAAAGTGCAAAGTTCAGTTGCAGTTGTTAAAATCAAATTTTAAAGTCAAATTTTAAATTTCATTAAATGATAGTTAAATTATTCTCAATCACCTTTGATAAAGGGGGTGAGAACACCCCTGAACTTAGAGGTGTCCCCTTTCCCAAAATTTTAGTAGCAACCCTGAAAATTATGGCGTTAAGCACCTACAAAATGTGAGGTGAATTTGTTTAACAATAAATGATAATTAGGCAAAGGGATGAAAGGAAATAACGGCCGTTAGCATCGGTTAAGGTTAATTAACCTTCACACAGAGACGTAAACCGGACTTGTTCAATTTAGGCGCGGGGAGACTATATATATAGCTATATATATAAAGTGCGTGGTATCATGAGGTATGACTATAAATAAGAATTAATTCTCTTCCGCTGCAATTCTTAAGCCCACCTGGTGCACATTGTCTGCTCGCTGCTTATAGATCGTAACTGCAGTTTCGCTATAGATCTAGTTAGACGTAGACACCTATACATATTACATATAGCTCTTCATTTTCATCCTCAGTTTTCGATCTATTTATGCAGATACCGGGTTCGAATCCTAATCGATTATTTATCACACATACATACATATTCTTCCTTAATAGCCCTCAGATTAAATTATGAGCCTGCTGGTAATTATCTTACAGCGATAAATTACGACTGTACTTCTAGCTGTTTCCACCAATTTGGATTTGGGCATAAATTGATCATGATACATATGCATGTGGCTTTAGTTCGGAACGTCCAAATGAACGAATTTTTGTATTGTTAGTATTTTAAACAATATACAGTGTTAAAACATTAATTCATTTGCATTAACTATAATTTTATGATTAATTAATGTTTTAACGCTGTTATGAATTAATTATGCAGGATTGAGTAAATACAACCACTCTTCGTGTTGGTTTGAACCTTTCGTTCCCAACATGATGAAGAGAAGAGGGACATAAAAAGTTAATTTTAATACAAATTAATGAATGTTTTAACACTGTTTATAGCTTGATACAATCAATATTCGTTCACATAAAATCAACAATTCGTTCATTTAAACGTTAAAAACTGTTCAGTCATCACATTATAGTTATTTTTATTCTATCGCTTTTTGTGGATATACCAATTTCAAAACAACAATTTAAAACAATTTGGTGTAATCACTGTAAACTCATTGCAAGTCAAGAACACGAAAAGATAAAGTATCAAACTTCCGGCCCTGATTTCCCTACAAATGAGTATTACAAAATGCAGAAACATATCCCTGTCAGTGGCATACTTCTGACCATAATCGTGTATTCGTGACTTTAATAGTTTCACATTTTCCTGCTTCTACGAAATGTCTTACTGAAACGGAAGTTTGCCAAATCGATATCGATACATTTTCTTCTATTTCGTAGACTCCTACTGCATGATAAATAAACGTGGGTAAAATAAATGTCGGCAATATTTTCAAATCATCCTATATCTTGCATTTTCTTCAAGTAACTGTAAAATATGACAATTTTCGTGATAATGAAATTGGCGTTTATGAAATATTATCTTAGCTTGACTCTCTTAGGAAATAATAGTAGAATACTATAGAAACAGCATTAAGGGAGGATATCGTTGACGCGAACCAAGTTTCCATTGCGTCGATTGTCTTCCTGTTTCTCCCCCCCTCCCTCTATCTTCGAGGTTTGCGTGAATATACATATATATCGGAATAAATGGGGAAACCTGTATTATACCTACTCCTAGCGAAATTGATACCACAGTGGAACAATAGCATTAACCTCAAACGATTTGGTATGTATATTGTATACATTTCGCAGTAGAGCTTGAATCGTTTCACCATTGTGCTCTTTCTATCAATTTGCTTCTGTAAACGATCTTATCAAGAGAACGATTTTCAAAACTGGTCATGTTTTTATCGCAAAATCATTAAATTAGTAAAACTGTCTTACTTTCTACAACCCTAGTAGAAATTGGTCCTAGTTTTTTGCAAGTTTCTAGTCAGTTTCCCTACGTCTGGTTAGCACCTAACGAGGAAACTTGTCAGTTACTGGTAAGGAATTTAACGCTGCATCGAATGAGGAACTGACTAGAAAGTCTAGAATAAATAAAATTATTTCCATTTTTTAAGTGAAATATAATTAATCGATATTTGTAAATTTTAACACATATATATTAACAAATAAAATGTTGAACACAACGCTGGGGCGAATTGGACGCACGAACAACAGATTTGAATCTGTAACTTTAACAGATTCATTTTTCTGAGTTCAGAATCTTTCGAGTTAAAACTGAGCAGGAAATCCTAGTTAGTTTCTATCCAGATACTGACAAGGCAAAACTATTCTCGTATTGAATGAAGAAATTTCATTGATTATTAGTTACGGATTTCCTCATTGAAATCTGTTCACGAAATTCTAGTTAGGCTCTAACTAGGTACTACCTAGTTCCTCTAGTCTAGTTTTTCCCCATTTCAGCTCTACGAGTTATTTGAGAGTGTTAAGGAAAAACTGGACCAATTTCTACTAGGGAAGAACTCCTCGTTAGATGTATCAAAAGTTCTGAACGTTGAAATGAACAAATTTTTGTATTGATTGTATTTTAGACTATAAACAGTGTTAAAACATTAATTCTTTGCCTTAACAATAATTTTGTACAGTAGAATATGGAAGACATTATAAGTGTCTTCTATATTCTTCTATACAAAATGAATGTTTATGCAATTGAATTAATGGTTTAACACTGTTTATAGTTTAAAATACAATCAAAATTTCGTTCATTTGAACGTTCAAAACGGTTTAGTCATGAGATAAATGACTGTGATATACTTTTCCCTTAAAAATAACTTATATCAGAATCGGATATAGAAAAAATAACCCTCAGGTCTTTTTTCACTTAGGAAGAAACTATTGGGGTTCTTGAAAACATTGTGCGAAACGCTTGAACGATTTTCCACTCACACTCGCGTTCACATTCCAAACCGAAAGCTTCCTTGTGGTCCAGTCTCCTTGATCCTTCGAGAGCATCCCATTGTCCTGGTCTCTGAACCAAAAAAAAGTAAAGTCGATAAGAGAAGTGAACAAGAGTGATAGAAGAGGGGTGGCAAAGGAAAGGGGAGAGGGTACAAGAGCACGTTCATATGTGTATATATATAGTCTATGATATGGGTGTTTGAAACCTTTCTCTCCTTTTATTTATTTTTTTTTTTGTTTTCTCTTATATATCTCCTTCTTTCTTTTTAAAAAAAACTGCACTACTGAGCTGATATTAGAGCACTTTTTCTATCACCCCTCGGCCACGTAATAAGTTTATTTCTCTCGAGTCGTTTCTGTCTTCGAATCGTTCGCGAATTTTTGCCCAAGGCTTCCAAAATACAAAGAACTTATTTCCTCGTCTCAGCAATCTTGAGAGTTGAGATCATCCAAAACTCTTCCATTTATGCCTCAAGGAAGGACAAAAGTTTCAACTCTTCGTAAATTCAATGCCTAAAACTGTTATACATTGTTTAGAGATTACAAAAGTTAGAAATATAGTTTTATTTTATAGTTTTTTATAGTTTTATTTTATGATAGATGTGGTGCCTCCCTCCTTAGTTTGAACATGGCAGTTAAAAAATCTTATTAAAACCTTGGGTAGCTGTCTTGAAATTGCTGATCGAATATTTCATTTAAAAATCACCATTCTATCTTCTGCCGGAGAATTTTCCTTGCACTTAACAGAGGATTTCCTCGCTAATGAAAAAACATTCACAGGCGATGTTTTTGATATTAGAGAGTCGACGATTCATCGATTTACATAGTCACTAACGCAAGACGAATACCTTTTTCTCCCTTAAATTCTCATTCAATGGCTTTCAAACTTACATGTAAACACTCCCTATGTAGTGAACGGCACCCGCAGAGTGTTATCCATAAATCATTTCAAACCTGCTTCGTAAAATAAACTTTTACTTTATATATATGTATATATGTATATATTATGTGTGTATGTATATATTATGTACGTTTATGTATATTGTATATATATTGTGTTTATAAAGATATCGAACTCGGAGCAATAAACCTTTGCGAAAGCTTTTCTCTTCACAAAAAGTGCAATTCAAGTTCCAGTAAAATTCAATAAGTTTATATCTTTTTAAAATCTTTGTAGATAAATCAAATTGAATAAACTTGAAATTTCAATTGATATTTAAAAATATAACCCAAAGGATCTTGATACACATATATTATATATTTATGTACATTTAGAAATTCATAGTAGAAAATTCTATAATAAAATTTGCGTTCTCCGAAAATTTCCTCGATTTCCATTTTTCTCAACGATGATCAAAATTTTTCAGAATTGCTTTCCAAAATTGCTAAAAGTTCCATCGATTCAGTTTTATGGTCTCAACTTAAGATGAATATCTAATGCTTCTCTGGTTATTCGACTATCGAAAACCGAAAGAATCGTTAAATGTCTGGAGAAAATGAGAAATTCGAATGTTTAAAAGCAACTTTATTTGAAAACATCTTTAAAAGTTCATAAAACAGTTTCGCATCTTCTCAAGGTTGTAAAGATAAAGTTTTTATTTCACTCAAAATCGGATGTTAGGAAGAAAAAAAGGCAAACTGCCGAATAAACAGGGACTGTTTAAAGGGACCGAATAAAGTTGATCTGTTGGCGCAGAACAGGAAAAGCATTTTCCAGGCGAAGGTCACGAGTTCGTATTTATCTGTCGGAAATACGTCACGCTTTCTCAAGATATCTAGAGCCAGTTGTCAAAAGCAGAAACTCATCGCGAAGGAGGCGCTCCAGCGTGGATATAATAATAACGTCTCCTCAGGAGACCACCCAGTAATAACCAGAGTGGCGGCTGGAGATTGGGGGTTGGTGGTTGAGGGTTGACGGTTGAATTAGGGGGGTTGGTATGCCTGCCCCTTGACCTCCCCGTGGAACGTCGCGGCCCGTTGGAACGAGCAAACAGCCGCATATTGCTTCCGAAAACTACGAGACCCCCTTGCACGACGTAGAACCGTAGACCTTTTTAATAACGCCCTTCAGCCCTTATACCTTATGGGACCACTGAACCCACCACTCCTCTTCCGTCTAGCGTACATGAAAATTCTGATACATTACCTTCTATTCTTTTTTTACGGTCACTTTATAATTCCTCTTTAGTACTCATAATTTCATAAACGTTAATTTCGTATGGAAGAATATGGAAGATAATATAAAAGTGTATTCCATATTTTTCTTGTATTTTCTATTATTTGCATAGGCGTAGCCACTACTGTCCCTCTTCGATACAATTTAATCCACAATCTTCAAAATGTGTCTATAAGATGGAAGAGTATGGAAGACATTATAAGTGTCTTCCATAATATTCTTGTATTTTCTATTTACATAAGCGTAGACACTACTGTCCGTCTTCGATGCAATTTAATCCGCAATCTTCAAAATGTCTAGATGATGGAAGAATATGTAAGACATTATAAGAGCCTTCCATATTCTTCCATAAAAGAGTAACGTTAATGCAATTGAATTAATGTTTTGACACTGTTTAGAGTTTAAAATATAATCCATACAAAAATTCGTTCATATAGTTCTTACACAAAAATAAGTTAGAGAATTAGACTGAAAGACCTGAATTCTTTCCTAATACTTGGGATTCCAGGATAGAACTGAAAGGAGTCCTAATTGATTGATGTGTCCGTGAAATGAAATTTCTTCGTGCCTTAGCATTTGCCCCTGAAGCAGAAAACCGATGTAACACTTTCTACCAAATTGACAGTGAGTACTTTGCCGCGAATGCAAATCTCATGGACCATTTGTCAATCCACGTACCCCTGTCCAGTCAGTCAGGGGACGCTTTAATCGACAATCATTTACTCTCTGGCAGTGACTCTTCCCCTCACACTTTGCCTCTCTCTTTAACTCTTTTTCTCTCTTTTTATCTCACTCTCTCTCTCTCTCTCTCTCTCTCTCTATCGCCCACATTCAACCCTCCCATTCCTCCCTTTCCTCCCTACCCACTCACACATAGTGAGCCAGTTTCTCCGGGGTAAAGCGGCTGTCACAGTAAAGCACCATCTGTTGATACCCTCCTCGTTCCGACCTCTGTCCACTGCAATCGGAGATTGATATTTGCGCCGATCTGCATATATCTGCTGACACAGCACATTTTTTTCATACTTTATTTCCACAATCCGAATTTCGACGGGTCCTGTACGAGTTTGGTGTACACGGACACCAGAAGCGAAAATTTTCCAGCCCTGGAGCCAAACTTTAAAATCTATTAAATGTATTAGAAATATCTTCAAATTCCATGAAATTCTTAAAAATTCCAGAAAAATTTTCAAACTGGTAAATCTTCTGAAATCCACGTTAAAATTCATGAAAATCTCTAAAAATCCCTAGAAACCTTTTGAAATCCCATGACAAACTTTAAAATCTCTTTATATCTTTTATATGCCTTAAAAATATTACATAGAAATCTTATCAAATTCCATGAAATCCTTTAAAATTGTCACAAAATCATTTAAATATCAGAAAAATCTCTCGAAATCATTTAAAATTATTAGAAATTTCATAAAATTCATTAAAATTTCAGGATAATTTTTAAAATTCGTTAAAACCTCATAAAATTCTTACAAACCTTTTAAAATCCCTAAAAATTTCACGAAATATCCTAAAATCCCATACAATTCTACAAAATCGTTTTAATATCCCAAAAATCATTTAAAAATCGTTAAAAATCCACATAAAAATCTTCAAAATCATTAATCTCTTGAAATCCATGTTAAAATTAGTGAAAATCTCTAAAAATTTGTAGCAACCTCTGATGGTTATTTCTCAACTCTTAAATTCTCTTAAAATCATGAAAGATTTCATCAAATTCCATGAAATCCTTAAAAATATTACAAAATCTTTTATAAATCAGAAATACTTTTTGAAAACCCTTAAAATTTTAGGAAAACCATCGAAATCTTTGTCTTTGTCTTTGTCTCGTGAAAAAATCTAAAAATTCTCAGAAACTTCTTGAAATTCTTTAAAATTTTACGGTAACATTTTAAATCCCATTATCTTTCATGAAACCTTTCAAAATTCCATAAATCTCCCTTAAAATTCCTAGATTTTTAATGTACCTATTTCAAGTTTAGACTCGTGACAAAATGATTATTAACGAGACCAAATTCAAAATTTCAAATTCAATTCACGTATGGAATTTACAATGCGACAAGTATCGATTGTCGAAAATCACTATCGACACTTACACGACGAATCAGAAGTGCGGAATAGACGTTAATATATTTCGACTTCGACTCAATCATCTTTTTAGAATAGAGATTTTGCAATCATTTTTATAAATTATTATTCAATATATTTGAAAGATGATTATATTTAGAAAGCATTGGCAACATAGGAGCTTCGTATTAATCGATATCAACTGAAATTGAAAAGCTCAAGCTTGAAAGTGACATTCACTGTATCATCGCACTATGGCGGTTTGATGTAGAAGCGCGGGGAATGAAATTGATTCAAGAGAAGATATTTTTGTAGAAAAATCGTTGGACACGCAGGCCGACATTTCCAATCAGGAGTTATAAAGCTCATTCATGCAAGCTCGATCGTGTTTATATCGGCCCATTAGTGCCACCCGCTGTGATATTCATTATCAAATATTTTAGCTCAAAAGAGGTATACATGTTACATATTCTCCTGTCATCAACCGACAACTTCAAAATCAAAATCTTTTCGATTAAACGCTTTTAACGAATCATTTCAAACCAAGTGGAAAAATTCGTTTATGTATTTTGTCTGCATTTATTTCCAAACACTCAAAAAGTGTTTTTGGTAAATGATTTTTATGATTAATAAAAAGAAGCTTTTTAATCCCTACGCTCTTGATAATTAATAACCAGATTTTGGAGCCGCCGTTATAAACAGAGTTAAAATATTAATTCATTTACATAAACGTTAATTTTTTATGGAACAATATGAAAGACATTATAAGTGTCTTTTATATTCTTCTATACAAAAATTAACGTTTATGCAAATGAACTAATGTTTTAACACTGTTTATAGTTTAAAATACAATCAATATTCATTGATATAAAATCAACAATTCGTTCATTTAAACGTTCAAAACTTTTGGTACATCTAATGACCAAAAGCGGGAATTGCAAAGTGTTTGTTTCACATTCATGGCACTTACGTTTGACTTTACGAATTTTCATTTGAGTAGGCAGTCGTGGAAAAGTCGAGAGTTTTGTTGATCGAAGCCGAGAGGAATAAGAACTAGATTCCCTTTTAGTCCCAGAGAGCATATTGCGTGTTTAGCTGGATGCTCGTGTCGAAAGTTAAGTCTTTACATTTCAAATTTGTATCTACTCTGATTCTGGCTCAAGTTCAAATATTAACACGAGACTGGTATCAGAAACTTTTTCCGTGGATTGAAAGAGTTTCAACAAAACGAATGTGGGAGTTGTGAAACGGGAAATATCGACATCAAATAGTAAAGATTGTTTGACGTGACTATTGCAGATTTTACGATTGTAGGTTTTACGGACTGACAGGTAAAGTCTACAGTAGTAACATCCGAGTTGAGTGCGCCAGGAAAAGTCGCTCGAGAGGAGGACATAAATATGTTTGCTCTCAAGTTTTTCTACCATGCTACTTTTTACATCTATATATAATGTATCAAAAGTTCTGAACATGCAAATGAACGAATTTTTGTTTTGATTGTATTTTAGACTATAAACAGTGTTAAGACATTAATTAATTTGCATTAAAATTCACTTTTTATGGAAGAATATGGAAGAAATTATAAGACATTATAAGACATATTCTTTGTCCCTCTTCTCTTTATCATGTTGGGAACGAAAGTTTCAAACCAACACGAAAAGTGGTTGTATTTACCTAATCTTGAATAATTCATTCAGAACAGCGTTAAAACATTTATTCAATCATCAAATTAAAGTTAATGTAAATGAATTAATGTTTTAACACTGTTTATAGTTTAAAATACAATAAATACAAAAATTCGTTCATGAGAACGTTCAGAACATATACCACATAAATATCCTAAATATCTTTGTTGCATCTTCACAGAAGACATTTTTGTAACACTATAACTCTTGCACTAACTCTTTTTCATAAAAAAATTTGAAAAGTTTCGCGAAAATGTTCAGGTATACCGCGGCTATAAATATCTTCCCGGAGTCCATGCACTTTTACTACTCGTTCGCTGTGTTTTTTTTTAAGTTTTGAACTCTTAGAACTTCGTTATTTATACCTGAAATGCGCAGGACTGTTATCTTGGTAAAATCTTTCACGAAATGTTTTCTCCTAAGTTTCAAAGCAAACTTCAAAAATTGTTTACCTAAGGTGTAAATTGTAGTTAGAAAAATCGTAAAGTAGAATAAAATATGTCAATTTGTATTATATGTTTTCATATGATTATGTAATGATTTTGAGGTATTAATTTCTTATATTTTTTTTCTTTTGAACGTGATTTTCTCGAATCTGGCACTGGCCCATGAATTCCGTTGGGTATACGTGTTATTCGGTATGATCTATCAAAACGATAATGCATGTCGCCCGTAGGCGTCCGCATATATAAATATAGAGTAAGCTAGAATAATCTTGCATATTTCGAATCGTTCTCTACGATAAAAGAAAAAAAAGTGTGAATTGTTTAGAACATCTTAAAAAGAATTATAGGAATTATTGAACAGTTTTGAACTGTTGATTTTGAAATTTTTGATTTTGAAATTGTTTATTGTATATCAAAACGAATATTGATTTATTTTAATCTATAAACACTGTTAAAACATTAATTACATTGAGATTTTCGTCCCTCCTCTCTTCATCATGTTGGGAACGAAAGGTTCAAACCAACACGAAAAGTGGTTTTACTTTATTTTATTTTATTCAATTATCATTAATTCATAGAAGAATATGGAAGACATTTATAATTGTCTTCCATATTCTTCCATAAAAAATTAACGTTAATGCAATTTAATTAATGTTTTAACAATGTTTATAGTTTAAAATACAATCAATACAAAAACTCGTTCATTTGAACGTTCAGAACTTAAAACCACATGGATAGGAAATAATTTTCATACTGTTCGGACATTCTAAAGCTGAAGCGCATTTAAATTATGGATGTTGATGGAAATGGATGGATTAATATGAAGTGAGTGCTATTAGGTCATTAGGTAAAATTACGAAGGCGTTGTTCCAATATTGCAACGGTTGAGTATCGATATTTAATTGGTAAATTACTGTCTAGTGACGAAGTTTGTTCCTGACCTAGTCTCTCTACATAAAAGCGGAAGATGTATTCGAAGCACATTCGTTTCGATAATTGACGGCATCGGAAGCTTAAGGGGGCTTGAAACAGCGAAGCGAACTCTTGAGCTTTCCATAGAACCTCTCATAGTCGAAAAATGAACTGGGGGATTTTCACGATATTGGTTCGCTCGTCAGCTGTAAAAAATTATCAGCCTTCAACTATAAAGCGCTGTTTCATAGGCGATACTTCAGAGTCTAAAAATATTTGTTTGAAAAAGTGAAAAACTGTGTTTTCTATTGAAGCTTGAATTTTTAGTAGACAATTTTTTCCGATTTTTTTTTTTATGTAAACAGTCTATTTTAACATTTCCAGTCGTTAAAAGTGTTTATTTTCTCTTTTTACATTCTCATTTTTCTTTCAGTGTTTCCTCGTCTAAGAAATTCGGGATTTTTATTTAATATGGTTCGCGACACATTTAGAGTATTCGCGATTCGCTCACCGGGAGAAGTTGACGAGCTGAGTTTATGCAAGCAGTGCCAGATATCTTGGGGCGACAGAAAGATGTTCAAATTTTCAAATGCAGATGAAGAAACATAAGCGCACATATATAAAAAACGTAGCACTTTTGTGGACTAGAGTTAAAAGAAAATTTCTATCTGCATAGTGCATAGGCGTAACCACTACTGTCCCTCTTCGATGCAATTTAATCCGCAATCTCCATAATGTCTATAAGATTCGAAGAATCTAAAAGTCATGTGTCTGGCTGGATGCACCGCAACCTTTTTTAAATTGAAACATCGATAGTAGCGAATCAAGGCAAATTCTTGTATAGAGGAATCGTACTCCACGAGTCGCTCGGGGCAAACTCTTTTTCCAATACAGCATCAAATGGAAACACCTGGATCCATAAGACGCAAAAAGAGGAATAGGAGGGATTCGTCGGTGTGCCAGCCGCGATGGCTTGGCCAGGGTGTTGCGAAACAAATGTTACGGGTTTCAGTTTCGGCGAGGTCGGAATTCCTACGGGTAAGAATTTGCTGCTCGCTCATAAAATGCAAACGGGGAGCAAGTTTAAGTTTAGACGGCCTCTCCATCCTCTCCTTTATTCACTAACACACAAACTTCTCTTACCGCATGCACGCAAACGAGCATTAATATTTACCACGTACCAAACGTTCTGAACGTTCAAATGAATGAATTTTTGTATTGATTGTATTCTAAACTATAAATAGTGTTAAAACATTAATTCATTTGCATAAACGTTAACCCTTTTGACCCACATTTTCAGAAAGTTATGTAATGGGTATTTTTCACCCAGTGACGTTTTGAAAGCTTCTATTTCCTGCTTAAATTAATCAATTTGAGTGAATGTTTTTTCAATCGACAGGAAATTTAGTCTGGAAGACGAAAAAAATATTTATTTCTTTTATTTAATAGCAACAAATTTATTTAGAAGAAACCAAAAGAAAATTTTCAGAAAATTAACGTTTATGCAAATAAATTAATGTTTTAACACCGTTTATAGTTTAAAATACAATCAATACGAAATTTGTTCATTTTAACGTTCAGAATTTAAACTACATGGCGTGTATAATATAGAATTACGCATATATGCAGACTTTCCAACTTGTCTCTCTTTCTCCTCCAACCCCAACGTAGCTACGGCCGACAATAATGAAATCCATAAATCCGTAAGAGCGTAGAGCTTGCTTGGTGGCCTTAGCTGAGACCACCTTCTCCATTCTTCTACTTTACCTACATGTATTCTACTCTTTCCAGACCTTACCGTCAGTTTCCGTCTCTAGCCAAAATCTTATTGCTACGGAAACATCTTTACGACTGTGTACAGTGTACACATGTACACGACGAGTGCCAGACACAGGTAATAGGTATCGGGAGACCCTCCCTCGACTGACAGTTACGAGCCTGTCTTCAAGTTGGTGGTTTCGAGGGAGGAGTTGCTAAAATTAGAAATCAACTGTTTCGCAATCTTTTACGTGAGGTTCAACGCTGGACCCTGTAAACAGAACCCTAAATCAGCATTTTATCGTAATTCACACGCCCTTGCTACGGAAATAATGGTTCATTTTCTCTCTATTATCGGAGATTCAATCAATGATTTGCTGGATTACTTTGCAGTATCTTCGCAAACTGATATCAAATTAGGGACAGAGAAATTGGTTTTGTAAATTAAGTGGATTAATAATATTTTTTTTGTATATTGTTTAGGCCTTGATTAAAGAAATTCCCTCCTTTTGAAGAAATGAAAAATCTTGAAAGGATAGTTTCTTTTACTTTTAGCCATATTTGTATTTTCTATCTGCATAGGCGTAGCCACTACTGTCCCTCATCGATTCAATTTAATCCGCAATCTCCATAATGTCTATAAGACTCGAAGGCTCTAAAAGTATAGTCCTTTTTAATTTTTTTTTCATCTAGTCCTTTTTAAATTGTTGGTTCAAATTTGTTTAATTTTTTATCACCTATTTCTCACTTATTTTTATTGAAAAAAATTAGTCTTCAGGTTTAATTCGAATGATGGCGAAACGTGGCATCAGTTTGCTCGTGAATTAACGTTCTCCAGAAAGGAACCGCATAAATATCCTCCTTCGGAAGCGGAAAATGGACCTCGTAACTCTAGAAATTTCGAGAAAGTTCCTTCGCGCTCGACGGCTCCTAAGGTCCCGAAGTACGAGGCAATTTGTAAAGGGTGGTATGTGGTCCAAAGATATCCGTGTGATTCTCACACATATGTGTACCCATGCTAAGGACGGAAGGTCTGTAGAAGATAATGGAATGTATATTCGGGAACAAATACAATTTGAATGAATTAGCAGTAAACTGAAAATGGTCGATTGAGGCTTACCTGCACTCTTCCTTCTCCTTACTTTTATCCTTCGACTCTCGTTTCTCATCTTCTTATGATTGAACAGTTTTCAACGTTCAAATGAACGAATTTTTGATTTTATATCAACGAATATTGACTTCATTTTAAACTATTAACAATGTTAAATCATTAATTAATTTCCATTAACGTTATTCTTCTTGTATTTTCTATCTGCATGGGCGTAGCCTCTACTGTCCCTCTTCGATGCAATTTAATCCGTAATCTTCAAAATTTCTATAAGAAGGAAGAATGTATGGAATAATATAGAAGAACTTATATGGAGTGCCTTCCATATTCTTCCATATAAAATTAACTTTTATGCAATTGAATTAATGTTTTAACACTGTTTATAGTTTAAAATATAATCCATACAAAAATTCATTTATTTTAACGTTCAGAACTTAAACCACATATCTTCTCTTTTTTTACTTAAATCTCTTTTCTTCCCTTACCAATTTTTTGCCCTCGTATTTTTCCTTTTTTTTTCGTCCCTTCGTCCAGTCCGAACTGAACGATATTTTCCAAGTAATGGAGATCCGCCCGTGAATTTAGGGCAGGCGAATGAGAAACTACTCTTACGTGCTTAACATTCTCAGATTAGAGTGAACATGTGTATGTGGAGCACCTGTGCTAGAAAAATTTGCATCGCAAAATCTTGAAGTCTCTGGTTTCGCACATCTGCGGTGTTACGCTGCATTTCAGGGATTTGCACCTCCTCCTTTAACTAATTAACATGCAAATTGTATGGTATAAACGCTATATATCTCAGCAAATACGAGACATTATTTTCGTTGCATAATTTATCCAAATGGAATGTTAATTTACCATCTCTAAATGTATGTTTCTTTTTAGTGTTATTTGCGATTATTTTGTGTATGCATTCAAATGCAAGCTTGGAATGAAATCTTAAGAAAAGTATGTAAACACATGCATTAGTTCAAGCAGTAGCATTATAAACTTCAACATCTTTAATTACTAGATAATTTATTTACTTTCACAATACAGCATGACTTCAGCGAAGTTGCAAATTCAAGTTTGTGTTCTGCAATCTATATAACAATTCAACAATTTTTTAGACACCGCAGCTGAACAATTATAAACAAGTAAAAATGTTACCGGTGGATATTTTTATATTAGTTTATACACTCTTACTTATCTTGTTAATTTTATTTGTATTTTCGTTCTTCGTAATGTCAGTTCTGATATGACGATGAAAATTCGTATTATTATTTTTCCATTCCATCAACGGGCCTTCTTTATACGTCACTCATTGAATTTTATTCCACTTGCATTCCAGCATTGAGTTTCTACCGTATCCTGTCCAATCTCTCGCAGGTGGAAATTGTAAGCTCGCTTTGCAGCAAAACTGAATTTATATCTATAGGCGGGTTCAGACGCACGTGTACCGATATTTAATAAAAGGGTAGCAAGAAAATTGGACTCACAAAGGGTTTTTGCAGCATTCGTGAAATGAATTTTTGTTAAAAAAAGTGAGCAGTGCATGTTTTTTTAAACTCGATAGCTAAATAACGGAGAGATCAAGGAAAATTGTGGTGTAGAATTTCATTAATTTAACGCGGATGCGATGAACTTTCGATGTCTTTTTATTTCAGTTATGTGGTTTAAGTTCTGAACGTTCAATTGCAGGAATTTTTGTATTTTAAACTATAAAAAGTATTAAAACATAAATTTATTTGCATTAACATTAATTTTGTATGGAAGAATATGGAAGACAATTATAATGTCTTCATTAAAAAATTAACATTTATGTAAATTAATTAATGTTTTAACACTGTTTATAATTTAGAATACTTTTCGATGTTTTGACTCCTTCTTAATTATTTTGAATTTCTTTGAATTTCTCCTGAATTCTCAATTTGATTGACTTATATTGAAGGTCAAGGTTTTTTGTTTACTTTTAGCTCGCTTTTAGCTAAATGTTCAGTATCTCGTAATATTTAGAGGTTTAAGTGCTATTATCTAGACTTTTGATATAGCATTTCGAATATTTGGCGTTATTATCTTACTTTTATTATCTAGATTTAAACATACATTTTCCACCATGTATTGGTTGACGCTATTTTGAACGAGAATGTGTGTGTGGCTTGAAATTAGTGTAAATGTATGTTCTGCATCAAGGTCCACAACACATGGCCCAATCAACTGAAACGATCTCTTTCATAGCCCGGTACATATAATGCGAGTATGTACCTGTATTCAGGAAAGTCAATTAGTTGCTTTAGTAAAACATCGTGAATTTCGCATGAGATTCATCGTTTACGTGAATTTTATTTGTGGTAAACGTACGCTAACATCAGGTTATGCAAACAGAGCGAGAAATTTAAAATACGCGAGTCTCGGTGGTAATTAGCAGTGTGATTATAACCCAGAGAGGCACAAAAGAATCGCACCTTTAGCAATAAGGAGTATGTAGATAACAAATAATTCCTTTTGTATATTTTCACAATACTTACGATTTAATTTTCACAATAAAATTTCAAGTTTATATTCATTTATTTGTATTCCTTTTATTATTTCCAACTCTTTTTTAACTATATATTTACATTGAAATAATAAGTATAAGCATCAGCGCCAATAAAAAAACGTTAATTTATCCCCTTCTGCATTTAATTTGCGTAGACATGTTTATTTATGTATATATGTATAAAGTGCTTTTTATTATTATACATTATTCGTGAAATTTTTCTCTCATTTACTGAAAAGTAAAAAGTACCCTCAAGCTATAATAAATGTCGCTCTCGCACGAACTCCATCTTTTTACGTGGTCTTTTTTTGCACCACTGACATTTCTTGCTATTCGCTTTTCTTGACCTTTTAGTTTCTTATTTCCTGATCATCATCAACTTATATCCTACAGTTGACAAATGACTGCATAATTCGTGAAAAATTATTTATAGAATAATTTTAGGTGAATGCACCACACTACGTTCTGATCGTTCTGTTTTCTCATTTGGATTTACGAGCTACGTGACAGCTGTTCCCTTTCATGTTCCTCTTTGCTTTATAGGATCATACACATGTGCCCGTATTCCGAAATTCGAAGGGCCGTGCACATAAAGTGGAAGCTAAGAAATAGTAAATCAGAGTCAGTAAAATTGAAATCAGAGTTATTGCATCCTTTTATTTCTTTCTGAAATCCAATTTTTTCTTACATTCATTTCTTATATCCGGACTTTTTAGATGACTGAACAGTTTTGAATGTTCAAATGAACGAACTGTTGATTTTATATCAACAAATATTGATTGTATTTTAAACTATAAACAGCGTTAAAACATTAATTAATATAATATTATATAATTTATTATATTTTATTTCTCTAATATCTTAATATCTTTGTTAAACTTGATGAAAATCTCTAAAAATTCTAAGAAACGTTTGAAAACCTGTGAAATCACTTAAAATTCGAGAAAATCTCTTAAAATTTTCAGAAATTTCTGGAGATTCTTTTATTTCCTTTAAAATCCATTAAAATTATTAGAAATATCTTCAAATTCCATGAAATCCTTTAAAATTCTCACAAAATCATTTAAATATCAAAAAATTTTTGAAAATCACTTAGAATTATTAGAAATCTCATAAACTTCTTTAAAATTTCAGGATAATATTTCAAATTCCTGAAAACCTCATAAAACTCTTACAAAGCGTTTAAAATCCCTTTATATTTCACGAAATATCCTAAAATCCCATACAATATTACAAAATCGTTTTAATATACTAAAAATCTCCGGAATTTCATAAAAATCTCTTGAAATTCATGTCAAAATTAGTGAAAATCTCTTAAAATTTTTAGCAACCTCTTGAAATTCCTTTACATTTAAAATTCCTTAAAATTATTAGAAATCTTATCAAATTCCATGAAATCCTTTAAAATTTCACAAAATCTTTTAAACATTAAAAAAATCTATTGAAACCCTTTAAAATTATTAGAAATATCAAAAAATGACATAAAAACCCTCCGCAATTTTTATAAATTTTTTAATTTAAATTTTTAATTCCTTCAAAGCACTTGAAACTACTTCAAACATTTTTAAATTCCTCAAAATTTCACAAAAACTTTAAAAATCTCTTGAATTCGTCGAAATTAAAAAAAAATTTAAACCTCTTAAAAATCCCCATAATTTAAAAATAATTAGAATCCCTTAAAATTCTCTTAAAATTGCATGAATTTCTCTACAATTTCACGAAATATCCTGAAAACTCTTAAAATTCTACGAAAATTTTCAAAATCATCTTTTGAAATCCACGTTAAAATTTATGAAAATGTCTAAAAATTCCTAGAAACCTCTTGAAATTCCTTCACATTTAAAATCCCTTAAAATCATTACAAAATCTTATCAAATTCCATGAAATCCTTTAAAATTTCACAAAATCTTTTAAAATTCAATAAAAATTTCTAGCAACCTATGGAAATTTTTCAACCCTTAAAATCTCTTAAAATCATTAAAGATTTCATAAAATTCCATGAAATCTTAAAAATTCCATAAAATTCCTAGATTTTAAATGTATTTCGAGTTTAGACTCGTGACAAAATGATTATTAACGAAACCAAATTAAAAATTTCAAATTCAATTCACGTGTGGAATTTACACTTTAGTCAGTATTTTTACTATCAATTAGTTAAAAACTACTTATTCATAGTAAAAAAGTACTAATTCATTTAGTAACGGTAACTAAATCAATTAGTGAGCCTTACTAGATGAATTAGTATTATTTTTCTGTGAATTAGTAGTTTTTAACTAATGGATAGTAAAAATGCTTACTAAAGTGTATTATTAAACGACTCGGCACTATTTCATGAGTAACTTCTTACTAATTCAGATTTAAAGAGAATCATCTTTTTAGAATAGATTTTCATGTACTTTGATATTCAATTAATATACGTAATATTTAAATAAAATGTCTGTTATTTTGCACATTTTTGAGGACATGAGTGAGTGAACACTGAACAGCAATTCCATGAATTTAACCGAGATATTGCCAAATGTAACGTTAATTATACATTTGGTTTAATATCCTGGGTTTAACATGTGTAGAATGGAGGTATTTTATTAGGATAGCTGTGTCATCACACGTGCGCGTGCCGCAGCAATGCATCAAGGAATGACGGGCGTTAGCGTTACGTTTTAGCGCTCTCCTGTATTCAGTATTCACCCTCACACAAATCTCGATTTTCTCTTCCACATTCTCCTTCACACTCCCTCTTTACCACCCCTACACAATATCTCTATTTCTCTCTCCCTTTCTTTTTTTTTCACGCGTTTTTCTCTCGTTTCCGTGCCATCCACATCCATCGCCTGGGGGTTACCATTTTGTTAAAAATGCCTCGACTCCAGCACCGCCTTATAAATTACACCAGAAAATAATGTTTTATTCGTTTCCGTAATGCCTCTTCTACCCCCAATGATTCTAAAATCTAGGCCGAAATCGTGTTTTTAACGAGCTGTAATTACTAGGGTTGTGTATAATATATTAATGTATTCACTATTGTTAAAAATACTTTTTTTCCGGATTAATTATTCATCAGCTTAAATAAAAATTATGAGGTATTCCAGCATTAAAAACAGGCAGTTGAACAAATTAGTGAATTAAAAGTTAGAAAAACCTGTTCTGTGATCAATGAATGCGTATTTTAAACCAGAAATGTTGGGAGTTTTGGTGAAATTGAATGCTACCATAAAATCAAGGAGCCATAATAGTGCGTGTCCAATAAATCTCGTTTATTTTTGAAGGCTCTTAAAATTGGAAATAACCGCAACGAATTTACTGTTGAGCGATTGGAAGCTTAACGAAATAAAGCAGCGAGTCATTTGCGGAATATGATTCGTGCATTTCTCTGCGGGTGATCAAAATTCGAGTTTGGCATGCGTGCGAATTACGTGATTCTGGGGGGGAGTGGAAGGGTTTGAGTTGAACTCTGGAGAATTCCCTGTTCGGGACCTGCAGGGATATTAATCATGAGATTCTGACACATCGCGTGACATCAAACGCGAATTTACAACGATAGGGATGACTCGATTTCACGGCGAGTCAAGCGCGAAATTCGCAGCAAGCGCCATTCTTTCGATTATTCAAGAAGCTCCAAACAAATTCCCATCAGCCTACTGAAGGCGTCTTGAGAAATTGATTGATCTCTTATTCAAATAGAAATATTGGCTCTTCGGAATCTCCTCATTATTTTCCTGACTGTTTCTTTAAATAATGTATAATATGTACGAAAGAAGATAAAAAAAAATAGTTTTTTGATTTATGTATCTGTGTCTTCAATTTTACTTGCAGATGCATTTCAAAATAAATTTAAAATCACCGTATATTTTTATTTCCCAAGAAATGAGGGCACGGCCTCTACAACTTACACACATTTTATGATCTCTCATCGTTGATGCGAACGTCCGTATGATTTGCATCCTTTTACTTCACGCGATTCTTTACGAGGCGAGCTATAACCGAATGCATAAGAAACCACCATTACTTCGAATGTTATCACTTATTATATAGACTTGAGAAATTGTTGTGTGGCCCAGCAATTTCAGTTCAATGGACGAGATATATTCAATTCCATACAAAAATACTACCGGTTAATGTGGTTTAAGTTCTGAATGTTAAATAAAGGAACTTTTAAATTGACTGTAGGTATTTTAAACCATAAACAGTCGTAAAACATTAATTCATTTGCATTAACTTTAATTTGATGATTCAATTAATGTTTTAACGCTGTTATGGATGAATTATGCAGGATGGAGTAAATACAACCACTCTTCGTGTTGGTTTGAACCTTTCGTTCCCAACATGATGTTAAAACATTAATTGATTTGCATTAACATTAATTTTGTGTAGAAGAATGTGAAGACACTTAAAATGTCTTCCATATTCTTCCATAAAAAATTCACGTTTATGCAATTGAATTAATATTTTAACACTGTTTATTTTTATAGTTTAAAATACAATCGCCACTCTGATTTAAGTTAAATTTAGTTGTCTTAGTTTTGAAGGCCAATATTTTTTTTTCCTTTAGCAAAATTTGTCATCACCTCCGTTATCAAGTTATTCTTTTACTCTGCAGCAATAGAAAATTTAAAATAAAAACCTCTTTTGGAATGAATCCATTGTTAATCGGGAAATAAAAGATATGTTTTGGAGAAAGAGTTGAATGACTTTTTGGGGATGCGATGAAAACTGCGTGAGAATTGATCGCTCGTACAGTGATAAGAGACTCAATTATCGAACTATCACAGAACGGCCCCTTCCGTTTGCATTTCCAATTATTTGTTGGAAAGCGATCTGCCAATATCGGGTACTCTCGATAACGTAGACCTCTTCGATCTGTATGCAGCTCCCCTTCTGTTTCGCTATCCCCCTATTTCTCATCCTCTCGCTCTCTCTCCCTCTCTCTCTAATTTTTACGTTTGGGTGCAGTCACATATGCACATAAATCTATCCTACCTTCAAAATGATTTTTCATTCTCTTTTGATGTATCGAAAGTTCTGAACGTTCAAATGAACGAATTTTTGTATTTATTGTATTTTAAACTATAAACAGTGTTAAAACATTGTTATGAATGAATTATGCAGGATTGAGTAAATACAACCACTCTTCGTGTTGGTTTGAACCTTTCGTTCCCAACATGATTTTTAGAGACAAATCAAATTTTTTTATATTAGTGCTTTTTTAAGACAAAAAATTGGCTTAGGACTAATTTTAATCCGAAATATGATGTTTTTTAAGTTCTTTTAGACATTAATTGATGTTTTAACACTATTTATAATTTAAAATACAATCAATACAAAAAATCGTTCATTTGAACTTTCAGAACTTAAACCACATTTTCCAATGACTGAATAGTTTTGAACGTTCAAATGATCGAATTGTTGATTTTATATCAACGAATCTTGATTGTATTTTAAACTATAAAAGGTGTTAAAACATTAATTCAATTGCATAAATGTTAATTTTGTATAGAAGAATATTGAAGACATTATAAATGTCTTCCATATTCTTCCATACAAAATCAATGTTAATGCAAATTAATTAATGTTTTATCACTGTTTATAGTTTAAAATACAATCAATATTCATTGATATAAAATCAGCAGTTCGTTCATTTCAACATTCAAAACTGTTCAGTCATCCATTTTGTACAGATAACTAATGTCAAGTTGTCTCGTATTAAAAATGAGAGTTTCATTCAGATAAAAGATTTGCTCGAAGCTAAGATATAAAAATGCATATGGAGCGAAGATGTGTGAATATAGGGTAAGGAATACAATGACAGAATGATAAAAGGCCGTTTGTAAGACATATGTTTCTCGACAGTCCTGTTTATATCCTGTTTTGTTTCACCTCTGGCTTACCGTCAGCCTTGATCATAAATTTACGTAGTTCTGCATAAAAATCACGGACACTCGGTTAATTAAATAGACCGGAGGGCATTTGCGTGTAAAGTGTGTTGAAGCCACCGCCATTCGTCACTTTACCGAAACTGCTCCCACTCTATATGCAACCCTGCGCAAAACCTGCAGTATATGCATGCAAGCATGCATGTGCACACGAAATGTGCAAATATTGTACACTATACAGGCTACATTAACGTTTTAAGCCTCTTTGCCTATAGCCTACTGCACAAGAACATCATGCACAATGTCCTGGAAAACACTATCAACAATATCTGACTACTTTCAAGCTTACAAATTATTCACAGCTTATACGTCCTATTTTTCATGTAGAACTCAGTACCAAAAGTTCTGAACGTTCAAATGAACGAATTTTTGTATTTTAAACTATAAAGAGTGTTAAAACATTAATTCATTTGCATAAACGTTAACCTTGTATGGAAGAATATAGAAGAAACTTATAATGTCTTCCATATTCTTCCATGAAAACTAACGTTTATGCAAATGAATTAATGTTTTGACACTGTTTATAGTCTAAAATACAATCAGTACAAAAATGCGTTCACTTGAACATTCAGAACTTAAAAAAAGGGCTAATTATAGAAAAAATTTTTAAAAGGCTAATTATAGCATATGTTATATACAAAAATGCGATGAGAAGAAAAACTATCAGTAATCAAGGCACATGTCATTTCTAATAAAGGAAGATTAAAAAGGTGCTGGATTATCCATCACGTGTGTAAATATGCTCTGCTCTTCGTTATATGAAGACCAGAGGAATTAAAATTGAGCTGGCTAATTAGGAAACTTTGATATCTACTCACAATGACAAATTCTATGAATCAGACACGACTTTAATTTCTAATAACATTTTTTCCTACATTTCCTATAAAATAATGATACTTTTTCTCTTCAGCTATATGGATTTTTTTATGATCTTCTTTTTGCACTTTCTTTCGACAAGCCCCGTTCGCATTTGCGGAAAAAATTGTTTTCAATTGCTGATCCGATTTATTAGGATTCTTTTAATCGTACCTTCGTGTTCTATGTAGCGTTCTGCGTAAAATTCTCGTTTACATTTGTGCACAACGCGTAAAACCGATTACGTGTTATACGCGTCGGTCGCTCTTATATTTACATCCGTGAGTGACACACTTGTATTCACGATCCAACTCAAAATTTCATACAGACTCATCTCGTATGTGGTTTAAGTTTCAAGCGTTCAAATAAACCAATTTTTTGTATTGATTGTATTTTAAACTATAATTAATTTATTTAATACATTAATTTATTTGCATTAACGTTAATTTTGTATGGAAAGGTATGGAAGACACTTATAATATCTACCATTTACGTTCTTTTTCAATATTATATAATTTATTTATATAATTATATAAAATCTATGTTAAACTTCGTAAAACTCTCTAAAAATTCCAAGAATCCTTTGAAAACCCGTAAAATCGTTTAAAATTCGTGAAAATCTCTTAAAATTTTCAGAAACTGCTTGAAATTCTTTTAAATTCATTGATAACAATTCAAATCTCTTTTATTCCTTTAAAATCCATTAAAAGGATTAGAAATATCTTCAAATTCCATGACATCCTTTAAAATTCCCACAGCAAAATCATTTAAATATCAGAAAACTCTCTCGACATCACTTAAAAATATTAGAAATCTCATAAAATTCCTTAAAACCTCATAAAACTCTTAGAAAGCATATAAAATTCCTTAAAATTTCACGAAATATCCTAAAATCCCATACAATTCTACAAAATCGTTTTAGTATCCTAAAAATCTCTTGAATTTCATAAAAATCACTTAAAAATCGTTAAAAATGCACATAAAAACCTTAAAAATCATAAATCTCTTGAAATTCAATGTATTTCGAGTTTAGACTCAAAATATATAGGAATTTTTAATTTTTATAACAACCGAACTTTCATTTCGTGTAATGAAAGTATTCACTTTGGCCAAGTATCAAAGCAAATTTGAAATTGGATATGAACAGTATTATACCATTTGAAAATGAAAGTATTGATGGACGAGTTTAATTTTCATAAGTATATACTATATACTATCTCACCCTTATTTCCAAACTCATTTTAGCGTCCCTTGTACATCAATTACATTATGTAATATTAAAATTTCGGTGACTCAATTTACAAGAGCTACAGATTTACATATTTTTTGATCAACCCCTGAGAAATTGCACAGTATTTCTTGTAGGTGGGAACTATGCTCAGATTCTTATCAGTTAAATCCCATTTTCAGAAACTTCGTTATTATTCCCCTAACCTTTGCCGCTATCTTTTTATTTTTGAAACATATGCCAATGATGTGTGAAAATGATAAGAATGGGGTGAATAATTTATACTATATAAATTTATTCACGTAAAACAATATATTTTATTTTATTGAATATTGTTTGTATTCATATATATTTATTATTAACAGTTCTCTTTTTTTCTTTGTTTCAGGTGAGTCATTTAGAAATTCCTATTTCAAGAAGAAAATACGTTTGGTGAGTTTAATGAATATAGCGAAATATCCTTTGAATAAGTACTTGCCAAAAAGCTAAGAAAAGACACGTGAGTAAATTATCTCTCAATTATTTCCTTTAAATTTGTCCGTTTTTCTGGCTTCGTTTCAAGCATACATTAAAAAACTATAAGAAAATGAAAACGGAGAAAAGCGGCGAAGAATATGAATAAGAAGAGTGTGCAAACAGGGTGAAATTTCCCCTTTTCTTAATTACAACGACCCTCTTTCGGCCCCATTAATAAGCGACCTTAAACTGCCTTGATATAAATACTGGAATTTCGGCCTCGGCTAGTTCTGTATTTTCTCACCACACCCATACCCCTTTTCACTCTGTTACCTCCTTCTTATTCCTCAACTCTCTCTCTCTCCCCCTCCCACTCCCCCTCTCTCTATAATTAAATTTGCATCGTGTTTCTAGAGCTTGACTCCTCTGTTCATTTAAATCGGACACCAACGTTTCTGTAATTAAAAGCACATCTCTTTCACCAAGCCGGAAGCAGCTTTTTTTCCCTCACTCATTTTCCTTTTTGCCCCAGGTCAAAAATACGAATTAATTAATACATATGAGAAAAATATATAAATCTGAATAAAAAATATCGATAACTTTCAACTTTATTGAAATAATTGTACAATTACTTTTCTACATTGTCCTGGACGTTCAAATGAACGAATTTTTGTATTTTATACTATAAACAGTGTTACAACATTAGTTCATTTGCATAAATGTTAATTTTTTATGGAAGAATGCAGGATTGAGTAAATACAACCACTCTTCGTGTTGGTTTGAACCTTTCGTTCCCAAAATGATGAAGATAGGAGGGACGAAAATCTCACTAAAATATAATTAATGTTTTAACACTGTTTATAGTTTCAAATACAATCTATATTCGTTGATATAAAATCGAAAATTCGTTCATTTGAATGTTCAAAACTGTTCAGTCATAGTATTATTACTTACCGGAGAGAAGATTGGATGTAACGCCGAAAGTTTTATATGGCGCAGTGGTCTGCAATTTTGGATAGATCAGAGATTTATTTATTTACAGAAAGGTCAGAAGACCCTTAACCTGGCCCGTGTAACGCATCGGGGAATCGCGATGCCAGGCATTGCCTTATATTTTATTCATCTCCCATTGAATTCGAACTCAATCTCGAGAGAGTGTCTCTCCACCCGGTCCGGGTATCATTCTCACTCTTAGCTCTGTCTTGTGACATTTTCCTTTTCTTCCTCTTTTCCTCTCTTTTTTTTCATTTCTCTCTTTCTCTGTCCCTTCCTCTCTGGCCTCTCGTGTCGCCTCCACTTCGCCAACCCTCTCACACTCTGTATCTTCTGCAGTTGTCCAATCTCACCTTGTTCCAAACCGTAAGTTCCCGGGACATTTTCTACTTTTTGCATCTTTTATATTTTTAGATCTTAGTCTTCTGATATAAAGCGTTTATCCGACGTTAATAATTCAGACGGGAATTTAATTATAAACTCTTGTATTTGCAAAGAAGAAGAAATTTTAGAAAATTTACAACGAAGGTGTTTCCATAATTTTATGCAACGCTTTTTAATCATGTTAATTCGATTTCACAAACATTAAAGAATTAAAGTGTCTCCAAGCTTTGTTAAAATATTTTTTATGACATCTGTAAAGTAGAATATTCATAAAAATTAAAGAAGTTCTTATAATGGATGGACAGTTAAAAATGTACTTATTTCCAATGCAAAAGCTTAAATTGTACACATTTTACTGTGTAAAAAATTAACTTTTATGCAAATTACTTAATCAGTTTTGCAATGAAAAAACATGAAGAATAGGTTTCTCTAGCAAAAACGTTATCTTTACTTCAACGCGACGATTCGAAATACCACCAAATGGAGCAGTGTCTCTTCTGGAGTTAATGGGGAACACTGTTTGCCTCTCAAAGCAATTGCAGAATCGTAATTAAGAGCTCTACCAGCATAGCGTGAATAATCAGTGTGTTTCATTTTCTAGCCACTTATCTCACGTTTCTCGTTGGCACTCGGTATAGTTTTCACGTGCCCTCAACCAAAGAGCTACGTGACTTGAGAACACTTGTTTATGTTTCTATTTTTTCATCATTTCGTGGCTACTAGTGTCGTCCAAAAGTGAATAAGAAAGGAAGTTAAGTTAAGTTGTCCTTAAGAAAGAAAATATGAACGACTAAGATTAAGATCAGCAGATCCTTAAGACTTTGTGATACTTTCCCATAAAAGCAATTTAAATTCGCCAACTTTTGCTCTTTTGCTAAGTACCACATCTCTAATGTTCTTTAATTTATAAATAGATAAATTTAATTTGAACAGTTTCAGTGATCTACTATCCCAAGTACATTGAACATTTTAAGCCCTAAAGGTTTTAGTACTGATGTGTGGAACAGCCGGCCTACATGATCATCTGGCCTCTCGCCAGTCTTTTCCGAGATTCGCTTCGACGGTCAAACCAGGACTGCCATTTCAGAATTAATTTAAGGCTCTGAATAAATCGTCGATCTCACGTGGAAATTCAATTAGAAATTCACCTTCTGCTAAAATATATGTGGTTTAACTTCTGAAAGTTCAAATTAACGAATTTTTTTATTTATAAAATTCCAGAAAATCTTTTAAAATTCATGAAAACCTCTTGAAATTCAAGAACATTCTACAAAATCTTTTATAAATCATAAAAATCTTGTCAGGTTCTTCAAAATTTTAATCAATTCCCTTAAAATAACTTTTATAAAATCAAAATTTCTTAAAATTCTTGCAAGATTTTTAAAATCCTTTAAAATTCCATAAAAATATTTATAGTCCCTTAAAGTTTCTTTCAAGTTTCTTAATATTCTTTATAATTTCATGAGAAGCTTTTAAATCCTTTAAAATACTTAAAATTCCCTTAAAATTTTGTAATTTTTCGGAAAATCTTTTAAAAATTATTTCAAAAACTCATGAAATCCTTTAAAATCCCATGAGGATCATTAAAATCCTTTAAAAAATTACTTCTAAAAATCAAAATTTCTTAAGATTCTTACTAGCTTTTCAAAATCATTTAAAATTCCACAAGGAACTTTAAAACTCCTTAAAATTCTATGAATTCGCTAAACTTTCTTAAAAATCTCTTAAAATTTCATCAAGTTCTTTAAGTCGTTTAGTCCTAGAAACCTATTAAATTCTCTTAAAATTACTGAAAATCTTTTAAAATTACTTACAATCCTTCAAAATTCCATAAAATATTAAAAAAATATCTTTAACGCCTTTTTGTATTTATAAACTTCCAGAAAATCTTTTAAAATTCCTGAAAACCTCTTGAAATTCCATAAAATTCTACAAAATCCTTCATAAATCATCGAAATCTTTTCCGATTCTTTAAAATTATAATCAATTCTCTTAAAATCACTTTTAAAAAATTGCAATTTCTTAAAATTCTGACCAGCTTTTTAAAATAATTTAAAATTCCTTCAAATTTCATGAAGTCGTTTTAAGTCCTTGTAAAATTCCTAGAAACCTCTTAAAACCTTTTAAAATTACTGAAATTCTGTTTAAATAATTAGAAACCCAAACGCCAAATTTCTATACTTGTTCCTGGGGTACAAATTTCAAATAATATTTAAAATTCTTACCCCAGGAACAAAGATAGGAATTTGGCGAGTTCAAAATAATAGCCAAATCCATTTTCGGATACTTTTGTCAAATTTCCTTTCAATATTCGGTTGCCATCAAAGTTAAACCTGCAGAGATTTCGCGCACGTGACTGTACTCTTCTTCGATACAGACAAGGCTTGGGTTCAAAAAGATGGCGTTTCTCAATATTTAATAGAGTCTGCAAGCCGGAGTGCTGTCTCGACACTTCTGAAATTGCAAGACGCGACTCTCCTCTTTCCTTGTCATCCCTTTCTCATGGAGTCAGAGTTAGCTGGAAGAGTAGGATGAGGGTAGGAGCAAGAGTGGTAGGAAAAGGAATAGAGGATTGAGGAAGGATGAGAGGGTAGCGAAACGCTGTATCTTTGTCTAGCTTAAACTCAGGGATCTGTGAGTTAAGCAGCTTCAGGAGTACAGACCTGTACGTGTATTTTACATGTACCATGAAATTCTTCAGCTTTTCAGAACCGCTTTAAAATTTCGTCTGCTGTTCAAGAGAGATCTACATCCAGTCATCGCTTTTCCCTCGACTTACACACTACCTATTGGCTCATTTATCAATAATCCTGCTCGATAATACTCAGCACTAAGGGATAAAAGCAAATCCAGTGGAATCCAGAAAAAAACAAGTCGATTAAACTTCAGCGGAAGGAGAAAACATTTGAATTTCAAAGAAACTGGATCAAGAGATGAGAAAAACACGATTAAATATTTATTGCAAAGATTTCCATAGACGAAACTTTTCCGATATTGCTCTGTGTGCTATGTATGTTACTTACCATAAGAGTCAATTTAGTTTCGCTAACTTTATGTTTGTAATAATACATATTTTTCATTAAAACGACTCAACTCTTTCTTAATTTTTATCTTCCGAAACTAAAAAGAATCTCATATATATTTTATAGTTTATTTAACAGATTTTAGAAGCTTTCCAAGATTTCTAGGAATTTAAAGGGATTACACTTACAAGGACTTCATGAAACTGTTTCAACACTGTTTATAGTTTAAAATACAATTAATATTCGTTGATATAAAATCAACAATTCGTTCATTGGAACGTTCAAAACTGTTCAGTCATGTTCTATTAGGGACATCCACTGATTATCACGCATTTTTGAACCCTCCCTCCTTAAAAAATGTATGGACGACCCCTATCGATATAAGGAACAAAAAATTCCAACAATGAAATATTTCATCAGCACCATTGATGTCCTCCACTGGAAATTAAAAAAAAAGGAATGAGGGAGTTGGGTGGCTATTCGAGCATAACTTTCGGCCAGGGTCGTGGTCGCTGTCAGCTTAACAAGGAGAGAAAAACAGTCGTCGGTATTATGACAGCAAACAAAATATCATAGCATAACGGGGCACTGGAACGAGACACCGGTAGAATCCTCAACCAGGAAAACTCAACCGAGCGGTCGAGCAGACAATGACGGCTACCAGTATTGTTCCCCGAGTAATTGAATCCAGCCTACCCTGCTGTAGTTCTCGTCGGCCTTCCAATGCTTGGTTGAGTCCTCTTCTGGTCTCCTCTATTCTCCTCTCTTCAGACGTACAAAGCTTTTTCTGTCCTACCCCCGACCCAGAACTTCCTAGTTCCTACTCTGCTGATGCCTCACCTTCACCTCGGGGTAAAGGGTTAGACCAATCACGGTAATGTCACTATCCCTGAACATTATAGCCCACCTCTCGCTGACACGAAGTGTACTCGATTACCGCTACTTATTGCACCATTAACTCCAACTCTTACCGAGGAATCCGGCCAAAGAAATATTAAATGTTCTGAGGAAGTGAGATTACTTTTTCCTTCGCATCTCGTCCTCCCTTATCCACAACCATTTCCTGCCTCGACTGGGTTATTCATGCGACTTGGATTGCCATTTTTTTACTGCTAGTGTATTATGAGGCTCATGGAATTCACTTCGTGAGTTGGAATTCATTCATTGTGAAGGAGGGAAGCAAGTGACGTAAGAATAAGTTGCTTCAATTTTGGAGGAATCTGTATGTGGTTTTAGTTCTGAACGTTCAAATGAACGAATTTTTGTATTCTTCCATTTTATAGACATTTTGCAGTTCCTTTAAACATTAATTGATGTTTTAACACTGTTTATAGTTTAAAATACAATCAATATTCCTGTGGTTTAAGTTCTGAATGTTCAAATGAACGAATTTTTGTATTGATTGTATTTTAAACTATAAAAAGTGTTAAAACATTAATTACATTTGAGTGAGTTTTTCGGCCTTTCTTCATCATGTTGGGAACGAAAGGTTCAAACCAGCACTTATAAAGTCTTTCATATTCTTCCATAAAAAATGAATTTTAATGCAAATGAATTAATGTTTTAACACTGTTATGAATGAATTATGCAGGATTTAGTAAATACAACCACTCTTCGTGTTGGTTTGAACCTTTCGTTCCCAACATGATGAAGAGAGAAAGGACGAAAATCTCACCCAAATTTAATTAATGTTTTAACACTATTTATAGTTTAAAATACAATCAATACAAAAATTCGTTCATTTGAATGTTCAGAACTTAAACCACATAATAGAACCAACAGTTTAATAGAGTCAATCAAATACAGAGGATAAATGGTTCGATTTAGGTAATATGTATAATCATTATTAGCATCAGCCAACTGTGTTTCAAAAGGTCTCTCGTAATTCGACACAATGTTTAAGAGAGGAGAAAGTCGTTAAATAATGAAATTTGAGGTGGTGGTAGATTATTTGAACCGTGAAGAAAAATAATCATTAAATTGCGTAACATTGAGAGCCAAGCCCTTGTTTACGCATGCGTATTAAGTTCACATGTAATATATGGCGAGGTATGGCTTACCAATATACTTAACCGAGCGAAACGCAGAGCATTAATAGCAGAGTATCTCATCAACGACATCATTAATTCTGTGAAAATATAGACAGTGTTCAAATGCAAACATCCTGTCGGAAAGCTCTATTGAACAGAAAGCAGTTGAAACAGCTTTACTTCAATGACACGAAATTCCGGGTTTGAAACTGAACAATAGAATCTAAACCCATGGTTATAGATCATTTTGAAAGTCTAATTGGAAGTCAGTTTGAATTTTATACTTGGAATTTAAAAAATATTGTATAACGTAAAAAGTATGTATTCAATTGTGGCTGGAATTTTGATGCTTTCACAGGAATATCAATATCAAATCCGCTATGAAATCAAAATAGGTAAAGCGCTCTCTCTCTATGGAGTACGAAGTTTAGCCTCTCAAATATATAAGAGGATTTCGCGATTCTCGCAATATCCCAGCACTTAGATCGTCTAGCCCTGAGTCACCAAAGGTTCTCAAGAGCATGCACGACATCATTCCTCTTCTTGTATGTCCTTGAGGTTTTCCTGTGAGGTTTTCTATATAGGTACAAGCAAATATTATTAGAAGGTAATACGATCAAGCGATCGACGAAGAAACAAGTATAATCAAAGTAGGAAGACTCAGGGTGTCTAGAGGACCGGGAAATCGGGAAAAACCAGGAAAAATCCGGGAATTTCATTAAGAACCAAGAACTTTTTTATTTTATTGAAAAATCGACGTTTTTCTGCTCTATTTTCTTTTTAAAAGATTTTTGTGTAATTTTTAAGGATTTCATGGAATTTATTGATATTTCTAATATTTTAAATATATTTTAAAGGATAAAAAGTTATTTTAATTATTATCATAGAATTTTAAAGAATTTCTAGAAGTTTCTGGGAATTTAAAGAGATTTTCTCAAACTTTAAGACATTTTCGAATGTTTTTAAAATGAAAATTTTCGAAATTAAAAAATTTTATTTTTCATGAGAATTTTAAGGAACTTTGAATGTCATGGAATTTCCAAGAATTTAAGGTGAATTAAGAGGGAAATTTTGGAATTTTTATAGATTTGATGGATTTTTATGAGATTTCTAATAATTTTAAAAAATTTCAAGAGATTTCTCAAATTTTTTTAAAATTTCTTAGAATTTTTAATAATATCATGCAATTTGGTGAGATTTCTAATTATTTACAAAGATTTTAATTTTTAAAGAATTTCAAAACGTATCTATAGGAATTTTTAGAGGTTTTCAGGGATTTTAAGCAATTTCGAAAGTTTTCGTAATATTTTAAGAGATTCAAAAAGGTTTTAGGGATTTTAAGAGATTTTGAATCTTGTCGTAGAATTTCGAAATTTCCAAAGTTTTTTGAGAATTTTAAAGGATTTTAAGGGATTTTAATTATTTTCATGGAATTTTCAGGATTTTTAAGAGAACTCAAGATGTCTTAATGATTTTTAAAAGACATTGGCATTTTTAAGGGTTAAATTAAATTTCATTAAATTTCTAATAATTTGAAAAGATTTTACGAGATTTTTATGCCTTTCAAAATATTTTATGTGATTTAAAGGATTTCAAAATTTGTAAGGAAATCTTGTTTTTAAATTTCGAGGAATTTCAAAATTTTAAAAGCTTTCTGAGAATTTTAAGGGATTTTAAGTGTTGTAATAGAATTTCCAAGAATTTTAGAAGAATTGAGTGATTTTAATGACTTTTAAAACACTTTATTGGCATTTTAAGGATTTTGTGAAATTTTATGAGATTTCTAATAATTTTAAGGGATTTCAAGAAAGTGTCCTGACATTTATAAGATGTTATGTAATTTTTAATGGATTTTTAAATGTTATCGTAGAATTTTAATGAATTTAAACAAGTTTCTGGGTATTTTAAGAGGTTTTCACGAATTTGAACTGATTTCAAGAGATTTTTATGACTTAAAATATTTTATGGGATTTAAAAGATTTAAAAATTTTTCAGAGTATTTTATTGAGGGATTTAACAATTTTTTTTCGTTCTTTCCAAAATCACAAATAGGCCAAATTCAAAAAAAGCATAAATTGGTCGGAAGGAAAAAACTTTAAACGGGAGAAGACTGGAAAAGACCGGAAGAAAACCGGGAATTTCCAATTGCCTGATCACTAGACACTCTGGTCGTGAAATGGGAAGGGGTTGAAGAAAATAGGGGATGAAAGATTGAGGATAGAGAAGATAAAGAATAGAGAACATAGAAAATTGTATTTTAAACTATAAGCAGTATTAAAACATTCAGTTAATTGCATAAACGTTAACTTTTTATGGAAGAATATTGAAAACACTTATAATGTCTTCCATATTCTTCCATAAAAAATTAACGTTTATGCAAATGAATTAATGTTGTAACATTGTTTATAGTTTAAAATACAATCAGAAGCGCTCATTTTCATGACTTTATAAAATCCTAAGATAATTAATGATGTATGAGATGATAATTTCTTCCTGTTGCTGTATTGTTGCTCAAATTTCTGTTCAATGATGAAACACCCTGACACCAATTTTGCAGTGCGTTGTTTTAATAATTCAAGCGAATGCATTATGGAAGCTAAGTGTTTTGCTTACTGAAAGTAATAATAAAGGCATGAATATTTTTTTGCGGCTACATCTTCCTCCCTTAAGAGCCTTGTGCGACGGGTCGGGTTTCGAAGATACCACAGCGGGAAAGTATGCTGTTTTAAGCGGAATCGTCTACGGAATTATTCATTATTACCCACCCTTCACTTCCCTGTACGTCTTTCTTTCACAGTTTCTCTCATTCGGTGCTGTGTTTGGCTCGCAAAACTCGACGGACCTCACTTTTCCTCCTCTGTGCTTACTTCTACACCATCCAAGACTCTTCCTTATATATAACTATATATATATTATATATATGTATGTTAAACATAATATATATATATATACCTATATAACGAAACAGAGTCGTGTTCTAGGAAAAGTTGAACGATTAAATATTCATGCGACCACAGCACCATAGCACATAGCTAGTCTGTTGAAAATGAGCAGAGGGATTTTTCGTGGTTCAGAGGAATGAGAAGAACCGAAACTGACCAACCATCCGCGGTTACGGATTAGTTCGTGCAAATTATTCAGATTTTCTTTTGTTCTGTTAGCCCGTTATTGAACGACAAAGCACTTTTTAAGATAAACCCTTTTAAACCGTTTGGTCAAGTTTTATGAAGAGCTGTGGTAGGCAAATAGGATTTAAAAAAGTAAAAAACATACTGAGATAAATCAGTGGTAATTAAAGGTAATCAAATGAAAAGATTTTCCGCTATTTGATCAAGCTAATAGACACCTATATTTTTTTTAATTTGAATAAATTAAAAGGAAAAATATTTTCTTAAAGTTTTAGTTTTAAAGTTTTTTATTAATTAAAACATTATTATATTGTAACTAATAACAGTATATACATGGATAGATATAATAATAATATTAGAATACTAATAAGATTAGTGAATAATACCAATAAGATTAGTGAAGCATTGGAGAATTTAAAATTTGATGTTGGAAACTTTTAATGAAGATTGTGACATCTATTCTATCTATGAATATGAAATTTGTAGTCAACTTTCTATGCATATTTTCAGTCAGGGAAGAAATTTGAATCTTTATTAAGCTTTGTATGGTAACTTCCTCCGCATTCCTTCACAGGGAAAAATTGACTAAAGAACTTGAATGTATTACGCTGCAGGGAATATTGTAGACCATTATTATAAACCATTATATAAACCATATTGAGTTGTCATTTTGCTGCGTGAAATTTTAATTTAAAATTTTGCAAATTCGAGAATTTCAAATCATGCACACTCTTAATAAAAATATGTGGTTTTAGTTCTGAACGTTTAAATGAATGAATTTTTGTATTGATTGTATTTTAAACTATAAACACTGTGTAAACATTAATTTATTTGCATTAACATTGATTTTGTATAGAAGAATATAGAAGACACTTATAATGTCTTCCATATTCCTCCATAAAAAATTAATGTTTTAACCTTGTTTATAGCTTAAAATATAATCAATATTCATTGACATAAAATCAATAATTCGTTCATTTTAACGTTCAGAACTTTTGGTACATATAAAAATGAAAGAATTTTAATTGAAACCGGGCATTTTTTTCATATGTGTCGACTTTGATTAGATCTTTTTTCTGAATCCCTCTTACACTTGATGAAAATCCTACTTTCTTATACGTAGTGTCGAAGAAGAAAAATATCAAGGGTAGAGAGTTTCTGGACAGAGCATTAGAAGAGTGTATTTAAGCTTAGAGAAAGCACTTTCCACTTGGATTATAGGTCCCTCGCGTGAAAGGAAGACAAGAAGAAGCGGGGGTCAGAAGAGGGTGGAAGCAGTTAATCTTCCGATCCACTAGGCGATGGAGAATCTGACAATTAGTTCCTATCCACTGTATTATCTTTCGATTCCGTTCGACTTCCACACCTTTTTTGGATTACAGATTAAGATTTTTGCGGGAGGAGGGGAAGGGATTTCAAAAAATGTTACGTAAAATTCAGTGGTAGAAATCCCTTGAAATCTGTAAACAATCTTAGGAATTAAATTTAGCACAGTCTCTGCTATGTACCAAAAGTTCTGAACGTTCAAATGAACGAATTATTGTATTGATTGTATTTTAAATTATAAACAGTGTTAAAACATTAATTCATTTGCATTAACTTTAATTTGATGATTGAATTAATATTTTAACGCTGTTATGAATGAATTATGCAGGATTGAGTAAATACAATCAATCACTCTTCGTGTTGGTTTGAATCTTTCGTTCCCAACATGATGAAGGGAGGAGGGACATAAAGAATATGTCTTATAATGTCTTCCATATTCTTCCATAAAAAGTTAATTTTAATGCAAATTAATTAATATTTTAACACTGTTTATAGACTAAAATAGAATCAATATCCTTTGATATAAAATCAACAATTCGTTGATTTGAACGTTCAAAACTGTTCAGTCTTAAACCACATTCTCTGCTTTAATTTTCTTTCCCAGGTGCTTTGTAAGATCCTTTAGGGCACTATATTTTAAACTACCTTGTAGTAGTGGACTCAATGAATTTAACGGGTAAACAGTGACTACTTGCCGTTTGATATGGTCTGTAAAAAATTTGAGGACCATCTAGAAAATGTGGAGACGAAGTAACGAAAGTTAAATTAAAAAAAAGTTAATCCCATTTACCAACGCAATTTTCTACTTTGTACTATCCGTGTTTTATGGTAGGATGCAGCTTTGCAGCTCAAGCTTAGGCTCCTCCTTTTTTCATCCGGGCTGTTCACAGGACATAAAAGTAACGTCAATCGTTCGTAGTTAACGGAACACCTTTATAGATACCTTAATTGGAACTTTAAGACCTCGTAAAGTTGAGAATATCGCCGCAACCACTGACCCCTAGCTTCACCAGAAGAAAATGGATAATCGAAAGGGCGCGGTAGACTTTTCTCCGAGGGCAAACGATTCCCTCCTTCTTCATCAAAATCCAAACCTCAGGTGTTTTCCTTGTGGTAAAAATCTTGAGGCTTCACAGAGAAGTCTTCTTTTTTCAATCTGTCAAGGACCACAATTCATATTAATTTTTTTCTTTGTTACAGGTGAGTTCTCAAAGACATTTTATCCAGAGGTCATGAATCGAGTCATATGAGTGAGTAGATACATTATGATAATTGAAATCTATCCTATCAAATAAATATATGTACCAAAAGTATGTGGTTTAAGTTCTGAACGTTCAAATGAACGAATTTTTGTATTGATTGTATTATAACCTATAAACAGTGTTAAAAAATTAATTACATTTGAGTGAGATTTTTGTCCCTCCTCTTTTCATCATGTTGGGAACGAAAGGTTCAAACCAACACGGAGAGTAGTTGTATTTACTCAACCCTGCATAATCATCCTTAATTCATAGAAGAATATGGAAGACACTTATAATGTCTTCCATATTCTTCCGTAAAAAATTAAAGTTAATGCAAATAAATTAGTGTTTTACCACTGTTTATATTTTAAAATACTATCAATACAAAAATTCGTTCATTTGAATGTTAAGTACTTAAACCACATGTAAATATTACTCAGAACGAAAAAAAGGTTTTTTAACTAAAAAGAAATAGGAAGACGAGCCAAGGAGTTGGCAAGTGTTAGACGATAATTTTAGGATATCGTCCTTGAATTGAAAGGGTAATTTCATGTCTGAAATTTATACGCGAAGTTAAAGAAGTCTCAAGGGGAGAATTTAACCGATCATAGTAGCCTGTAGTGCCCTTAAGTGTCATTTGAGTGCTAAGTAACATCCCTGAATTACTCTTTTAAGACTAGAAGCTCGGTTTCACGTTTTTTTCATTATTATTATTATTATTATTATACATGAATATATATATATTTTTTTAAATTCCCTTTTTCCATTATTTCTTTGTCTGATGTGAACTTTACTTAGAAAAAAAAGAATGAATTTGATAATGTAAAAAATTCAGCAACGGGTGCAAAAGCTTGACAATATATTTTCAAAGAGTGCATAAAGCACAGTCAGCCCCGAAGAAATACGAAGCTTTAGCTTGTGTGGAATGGCTCAGAGATGAAAATTAATGTCGCAAGCTGTACGGGGTTAGCACCTATATATGTATAGTGTGACACCGAGTGAAAACGACTTACGCCCATCTAATTTCGAGGGCGCATTCTGCGGTATCTCACAAGGGGTTGTAATTCAGCGTCCCCTGTCCCCTCCCCCACCCCACCCCATTTGCCCACTCGGCAGGATATAAAGGATGAAATGAAGCCGGAATACCGCGCCCTGGCCATCGTGCAACGTACCTACCATCCTCTCTAGCTTCATGGGACCGCGAGTTCCGCCACCCTTAAATCTCCTCTTTTCACCCTCATTTCAACTTCCATCCCTTGCCCGCAAAAGGGCAAAGAATCTCAACATTATTGAATCAATATTGTGCAAAGCTATCAGCCGTCTCGACAGCGATGTTCTTCCGTAGGGCGAATGATGAAGCGAGGGTCAAGCTAATAAAAAAAGGAAGCTCTGTACCTCTATAATCGATCGTACTAAATCTGGGAACTGGAGCACTGAAAAAGGAGTGCAAAAACAGTAAATAGCCCCGTGCAGAAATTGCAGCATTTAGCCCTGTTTAAAATGGTGTTCTAACGAGACCCTGGGTGGGATTTTCATTTTTAATGGCATTTATAGGGTAAGGAATGTACCAACAGTTCTGAACTTCCAAATGAACGAATTTTTGAATGGATTGTATTTTTCTATTCTAAAAAGATGATTGAGTCGAAGTCGAAATATCGTGACTTGCCGAATCGTAAGTTGCACACGTGAATTGAATTTGAAATTTTGAATTTGGTTTCGTTAATAATCATTTTGTTAGGTGTCGAAACTCGGAATATATTGAAAATCTAGAAATTTTATGAAATTTTTAAAGATTTCATGAGAGATAATGGGATTTTAAATGTTATTGTAGAATTCTAAAGAATTTCAAGAAGTTTCTGGGAATTTTTAAAATTTCTCAGGAATTTGATCAGATTTCAATCCGACTTCAAGGTACTTTTATGACTTTTAAAATATGTAATGTATTTTGTGGGATCTAAATAAGGAATTTAAAACTTTATAGGGAGTTTTATTGAGGAATTTCAAAATCTTTTTATGATTTTTAAAAGATTTTGTGAAATTTTAAAGGATTTCATGGAATTTGATAAGATATCTAATGATTTTAAGGGATTTTTAATGTGAAGGAATTTCAAGAGGTTTCTAGGAATTTTTAGAGATTTTCATGAATTTTTACGTGGATTTCAAAAAATTTATGATTTTGAAAATTTTCGTATTATAGAATTTTAAGAGATTTCAGGATATTTCGTGAAATTTTATAGGAATTCATGCAATCTTAAGAAATTTTAAGGGATTCTAAATATTTTTAAATTATGAGGATTGTTAAGAGTTTTTAAAGAATTTTAAAAGATTTCGACCAATTCAAGCGATTTTTAAGGTTTTTGTGAAATTTTGAGGAATTTAAAACGGTTTAAAGGAGTTTCAAGGGGTTTGAAGGAATTAAAAATTTAAATTTCAAAATTTTATTTTAAAAGATTTATAAAAATTGCGAGGGATTTTATGTAATTTGTCGATATTTCTAATAATTTTAAAGGGTTTCAGGACATTTTTGTGATTTTTAAAAGATTTTGTGAAATTTTAAAGGATTTCATGGAATTTGATAAGATATCTAATGATTTTAAGGGATTTTTAATGTGAAGGAATTTCAAGAGGTTTCTAGGAATTTTTAGAGATTTTCATGAATTTTCACTTGCGAGGGATTTTATGTAATTTGTCGATATTTCTAATAATTTTAAAGGGTTTCAGGACATTTTTGTGATTTTTAAAAGATTTTGTGAAATTTTAAAGGATTTCATGGAATTTGATAAGATATCTAATAATTTTAATGGATTTTAAATGTAAAGGAATTTCAAAAGATTTCTACGAATTTTTAGAGCTTTTCACTAATTTTAACATGGATTTCAAGAGTTTAATGATTTTTAAGGTTTTTATGTGCATTTTTAACGATTTTTAAGTAATTTTTACGAAATTCAAGAGACTTTTAGGATATTTAAACGATTTTGTAGAATTGTATGGGATTATAGGATATTTCATGAAATTTTAAGGGATTTTAAAAGCTTTATAAGAGTTTTATGAGGTCTTAAGGAATTTGAAATATTATCCTGAAATTTTAAGGAATTTTAGGAGATTTCTAATAAGTTTAAATGATTTCGAGAGATTTTTCTGATCTTTAAATGATTTTGTGGGAATTTTAAAGGATTTTATGAAATTTGATAAGATTTCTATGTAATATTTTTAAGGGATATAAAAGATATAAAGAGATTTTAAATGTTACCGTAAAATTTAAAGAATTTTTCTGGGAATTTTAAGAGTTTTTAAAGTTTGTCATGGAATTTTAAAAGGTTTCTAGGAATCTTTAGTAATTTTCATGAATTTTAACGTGGATCTCAGAAGATTTATGAGTTTAAACATTTTTCTCGAATTTTTAAGGGTTTCATGGAATTTGAAGATATTTTAAACAATTTTTAAAAAATTAATGAAACATCAATGCAAAAATTGGATCATTTGAACGTTCAGAACTTAACCCACATGGTAACGACATACCCAGTTGAAAACAGAGTTTAGAATAACGGTTTGGGAAAGATGTGACAACATAACATAAATGAACTAACTTTCTTACAGAGGACAATTAAGTAAAGTTTAATTGTTGAAATTTGCAAGCCGCTTGTATGCAATCTAAGCGGATTTGGAAAGAGTCCTATTTTTTATGGAAAAAAGTGTTTTACTGATTAAAGTTGCATAGCGTGTAACGAAGAATATAATTCTTTCTGAAAAAAAAACTTGGATCACTTTACGGAGGTCTTTAATCGCATTTCGCCCTCTCCTTGCTTCACTCTCATTCGCCTGTTGTCTCCGACCCTCTCTAGGGAGTGAAGAGTAAACCCTTCGAGCATCCTTTCTCCCACACAGACCACGATCCCTTTCCAATTTCCTTTCCGTAAATCAGCCTGGAAAACACCTTTAATTATAATTAATTGACTGAAGGAACAAAGCGACGCTTTTCACCGACGTTCTCAGTCAGTACCAGCCATTCTCAAACCACTTTCGGCGGTCTTTGAGGGTCCGTGTAGTTACAAGATGTGGTTCAGGTCAACTTTTAATCCTTGTCATCATTTCTCTCTAAAGAAAACAGATAAAACAGTGATCAAACACTTGCAGGAACAAAGCTAATTAATTAAGTCACTTTCTTTGCTAATCGACTGGCATTTCGGGAAAGAATCATTTTCGTAAAGTGTATGATTTTCGGTCGAATCTAATTAAACGTTAAGTGTTCTTTATTTTCTGAATTAAAGAAATAATGAATGGTTTCATTTACGTGAACGAAACCTTCCATTAATTATTCCAATTCCTTCACTTAAGATATAAAAAATAGTACTTTTTTATATCCATATGCTTTTAACTGGAATACGATGCTTCATTTGATCTTTTAAGTCAATTTTTTTAATCTCTCGTGCAGCTTGGTTTGGATACGGAGAAAATCGATAGAGCATATAACGTATGTAAACTTGCAAGTAATTGTGATCTTCATTGCCGTGAAGTTCGACGTGGATATGTAGACATTATAGACATTAGCCATATTTATTCCATCTAACCGCTTAATTTGTTCCATCGACCGGCTCTTCACCCCCTTTACCCCCACAGAGAACGCGAAAATGTCTGAATTCTCTTGTGATCCTCTCATCTAACTTTTTCCATTGGCAACATTTGGTTTCCTGTTTATTGTAGATAACAATAAATAAGTAATTTTCCTATAAGCTGCGATTGATCTCTAGTTCAGTAAATTAGTTAGCTTCTGCAGTCAACCTTTTGTAATAAAATCAATTGTTCAATCGAGAAGCAATATTTTTCCGTAAATTTTGAGACAAATGTTTCTGAGCCCTTGGGCAACTCTGTAAGTGAATTCCTTCATTTTTCAATCGCAAATGTTATGAGTGAACGATACATCCAAGAAACAAAAGTTTCAAGCCCGAAGCGAAGAAGAACCAAAGAAAAGTTTCAAGACTGCGACAGGTTTGCGAATCGCAAGAAACTTTTTTCCTTTCACCCCACTGCATTGATCCGAATCCCTCTTCTTTCATTCTATTCCGTTAGATACAAAAACGCTCTCGATGAAATAGATTTTTTACAAGGTCTTCACTGTCAAGGGATTGAAAAGAAGTCGAGATTTTAATTCTATCTTTGGATTTAACGTTATTGTTTCATTGCTTTTTCAATTGGGTTAAGTTTCAATTAATTTAAATACTTAAAAAATAGAGAAAATGCATTTTAGTCAGTAGCAAAACGTTCCTTACCCTTTTCTTTGTTTTTATATACTATATTTGAACAATTAAAACTAATTGTTAACTTTTTAATGAGAATGCTTGTAAAATTGAAATATGGTTACAAGAGCCAAGTCAAGTGACTTATACATGGCCTTAAGGTTTATTATTTGTTTATTTATTTATTATTTGATATGTGGTACATTGTATTAAATAGCATAGAGATTTTTCTAACGTACATTGTGTTGATATTCCATTATGTAAAAATAATAATAATCTGATAAATGCACCGTAAGAAAGAGATAAACAGAGATATTTCAAAATCAATACTTTCATTTGAAAAATGAATAAATTAGACTCTTTTTGAACTAAATGCATTAAATCAAACATTCTTCCCCAGTATTGGACGAGTGCCACTAGTTAAATTACACCATCAACGTCCCCATTCCGTATTTCGAGTTTCAACTACATCGATTTGTCTGAGTAACGCTTTCTGGGAAAAATAAGCCCTAGCGATAAAAAAAAATCCGTGAAAAATTCACAAACATTAATTAAGCCAGTGTTACGGATACAAAAAATGGAATAAAGTGTCGTGCGAGGGAAGTTATAGCTAGAAATTATTAAAATAAAGAATTAGCTGTCAATTTTACGGCTTATTTTATGTGCCAAAAGTTCTGAAGTTCAAATGAAGGAATTTTTGTATTTATTGTATTTTGAGCTAAAACATTAATTAATTTGCATAAACGTTCATTTTTTATGGAAGAATATGGAAGACACTTATAATGTCTTCCATAATCTTCCATACAAACTTAACGTTAATGTAAATGAATTAATGCTCTAACATTGTTTTTATAGTTTAAAACACAATCAATACAAAAATTCGTTCATTTTAACGTTCAGAACTTAAACCACATCTTATTTTCATACAGCTTTAAATCTGAGATTCAATATTTATTGCATGAAATCACTGTTATAATATAAATATTAAAGGTTTTTTTTTCATAAAAATGTTTCCGATTTTCAAAAACATCTAAACGATTTTATTTGGTTTTGCTACATGGAAGAAGGGCGAGGCGAAAATTGGGGTAGGAGATTTACGTAATTTATGGATGGTTCCTTATCCAAAAAGAAGATTTCCATTTAAATACTTTAAGTTGACCTTTCCCAATAAACATAATACAAGTAATTCAAATCCAGAGTCTATAACGTAAGCGGCAAAACATTTTTTAAACATGAAAATAGATCATTTAAAGCCATAATTATGTAAATCGTGCTAATGACGTTACGACTTTGAAATATGCATGTGAAATACGCAATTTCTGGAACAACTGGGAGGACATCCATCGAGTCTAGTCACGTTAGCTCTGTCGAATTACGGCAGGAAACGATATCGTTGTCGACGACGCGCCGATGCCGTAATTTAAATGAGATTGCGTTAATGCGTTGTGCCAGTCCGCTTCAATCACTAACAATCCTGTCGATTTCCATCTACATTCGAAGGTAGAATGGTAAGATCATTATTGACAATGAGGCGATTTAGAATATTCACTGTTCTCATTTCCTCATGACTGAATAGTTTTGAAAATTCAAATGAACGAATTGTTGATGTTATATCAACGAATATTGATTGTATTTTATATTATAAACAGTTTTAAAACATTAATTCATTTGCATTAACATTGATTTTGTATGGAAGAATATGCAAGACACTTATAATGAAAGAATAGGGAAGACATTATAAGTGCCTTCCATATTCTTCTTGTATTTTCAATCTGCATAGGCGTAGCCACTACTATCCCTCTTCGATGCAATTTAATCCGCAATCTTCAAAATGTCTATAAGATGGAAGAATATGGAAAAAATAAGTGTCTTCCATATTCTTCCATAAAAAATTAACGTTTTTGCAAACGAATTAATGTTTTAGCATTGTTTATAGTTTAAAATACAATCAATACAAAAATTCGTTCATTTAAATGTTGAGAACTTACATATTTTTTCTTCATAATTTGAATTAAAAATCATTTTATTCATTTATTATAAAACTAGAGAGACTGAAAAGAATTAAGAGCTGTATAAATGGAGATATTTCCTTGTTAAAATAAAAACAATTAGTACCTTCTTGAATAGATAGGACCTATAGTGGTGGGATTAATGAAATGCGTTGAAACCGAGTTCTGGCATTCTTCTCCCTTTTTTGCCTCTTTTTCTGGCAAAAAATCTCAACATGAGCGAACAAAGAAGCGAAAATCCAATGTACCCAGCATTAGCAATCTCAGTCTAAAGTCTACTCACGATTCTCATCTTGGTGGTAGCAAACGAACGGGAGGATTGCCAAATGTTACTCCCTTAGCATGAATTGCTACCCTGATCGATTTCTCATCTGTCATCCAGTGTCGACTTTACAATATTGTTTGTCGGAATTGCGTATGAAGAATCGTAGAGCAGAAAACTCATTTCACTAAATTTATGCTAGTTGAAAAAGCTTTATCTTTGATAAGATATTTTCAGATTTTTATATGAGTCACTATAATTATGTAAATTCTTTAAATTTTATTTAAGTCGAGTTAGGTGCATGTGGTTTAAGTTCTGAACGTTCAAATCAACGAATTTTTTTATTTATTGTATTTTAAACTATAAACAGTCTTAAAACATTAATTAATATTAATGCAAATGAATTAATGTTTTAACATTGTTTATAGTTTAAAATACAATCACTATTCGTTGATATAAAATCAACAATTCGTTCATTTGAACGTTCAAAACTGTTCAGTCATCAGTTAGGTGCAATTTCTGAAGAAAGGATCCTTTGCTGACGTGAATTAAGATCGTGTTTGTGGAAACGCGTTTACCAATCAGAACGCGTCTGATTAGAGGCTTGCCGAGCTAATTAATTATCTCAGCGTTACTTGAAGCTGAACCGAGGTGGTGGTCCTTAAACTGGAAACATAATCCTTCTTAGACCGCTCGTAACTGCTAATTACCTCAAGGATATGATTAAAGCTTCAGGAGTCAAACAGAAGATTAAAATACACCGAAGGTATAAAAATTGCCTTCCAGAATATTTTAATATTAATATAATTTATTTTAATATTAATCTCATCTATAGTTTTTCATTCAACTTGAAAAAAAAGTTTAAATGATCATCTTCAAGATTTATTTCAAAATTATGTTATCATCAAATTTTGTTCATGAATTAACTAACTCGGGCGACTTCTCATCAATATTAACTATTTCAATACGTACTAAATCAATTCTCCTATTCCACTAAAATCTTCCCCATTTCTGTCTATTTTCAAAATCGAATTAGGTAAACAACTCTCTTCTCCAAACTGGACTCAACTCTGTTGCATGTTAATTTAACCAAGTCCACAATTCAATGATTATTTACATTTCAAACACATGGTATACTTGCTAAGCTGAATTTGCATTTCAAACAAACTTAATATGCTGCAAGACAAACTGAGTTTTCTATTCATTGCGAATGCAAGCATTGATCCTTGAAATTTGCTAAAGGAGAAAGAAAAATTCGAGGCAAGCGGAATTTGCGAGAGAAAGGACGAAAGGGGTGAGATTGAGTGGACGTTTCTATCGGACTGAGAAAACAAAGTGGATTTCCTGTACAAATGTTTCGGAAAGAAACCGGGGACCTTTGTTTTTTGCCTTTTGACCTAATCGCGTTAAAGTGACCGAGAGTTGTTACCACAAAACGGATCTTTACATATGTAAAGATCCCTTTATATGTTAAAAAAAAACTTTAGAGTAAATTATCTTGTGAAATTATTGTCAATTTTTAAAACAAAGTTTCTAAACCAATTAGATTTTCGACAACAATTTGTTCTATATATTGGTAACATCTCTTTTTTAAGGTAGGATTAATAATTCCTTATTTAATTCATATAATATTTAACCAATCTTCTTTTCGCGCAATAATTTTGTTTATTAAAAATCTCTTTTACAACATATTTGGGAATTTGTAAAGAGTAAATTGGATGTAACAAAAGTTCTGAACATTCAAATGAACGAATGTTTGTATTGATTGTATTTTAAACTATAAACAGTGTTAAAACCTTAATTAATTTGCATACACGTTAACCCTCTGGACCCACCCTTTCAGAAAGTTACGTAAAGCCCACACATGGGTATTTTTCACCCAGCGACACTTTGGAAGCTTCTATTTCCTGTTTAAATTAATCAAATTGAGTGCATTTTTTTCAATCGACAGGAAATTTAGTCTGGAAGACGAAAAAAATATTTATTTCTTATTTTATTTAACAACAACAAATTTATTTCCAAAAAACCAAATGAAAATTTTCAGAAAAGGTGCATATTCAAATCAAATCGTTGGGTGTACCACACCCAGTGTGGGTCCAGAGGGTTAATTTCTTATGGAAGAATATGGAAGACATTATAAGTTCTTCCAAATTCTTCTATACAAAATTAGCGTTTATGCAAATAAATTAATATTTTAACACTGTTTATAGTTTAAAACACAATCAATTCAAGAATTCTTTAATATGAACGTTCAGAACTTAAACCACATTAAATTGGGAGCAGCTGTGAAGGCTCACGCAAATGTAGTCATCTAGAAAATTAAAAAGAGCTAACTCTAGAAGATGTTTATCGCTAAGTTGAGGAGAATGGAGTTAAGAAGTAACTTTCTTGGGGGGAAAAATGAAATCTCAGAAAATGTGGAGATTTAGGCGATTAGAGATAACAGTATCGGTTGCTGTGAAGTTTCTGAGTTCACAAGCAAAAGCGCAAGTCTAGGGGCCGAATTTAGCGGAAACGTACTTGAATATTGTTTGACTGCCTAGAATTTACGCTCGAGCGAAAACCAAGCGAGTTTTAGTGCAAGAGCGAGTGAAATTCGAAGGGAAAGCGACGGGGATAAAACAATACGGAAAATGCATTTTGCGAAAAGCACAATCCTGCCACATTCGGACGGCGGGTAGTTGTTTCACGCTACGTTTGCTATTTTATTTTATGATGAGAGACACATGATTTTCGATTTTTCTGCAACAACCAAACATCACAAACATCCATTCATGTGGTTTAAGTTATGAACGTTCAAATGAACGATTTTTTGTATTGATTGTATTTTAAACTATAAACAATTATAAAACATTAATTACATTTGATTTTTTCCTCTCTTCATCATGTTGGGAACGAAAGGTTCAAACCAACACGAAGAGTGGTTGTATTTACTCAATCCTGCATAATCATCATTAATTCATAGAAGAATATGGAAAACACTTATAATATTCTTCCATATTCTTCCATAAAAGATTAATGTTAATGCAAATTAATTAATGTTTTACCACTGTTTATAATTTAAAATACAATCAATACAAAAATTCGTTCATTTGAACGTTCAGAACTTAAACCACATGATACTTTAATAAGTAGAAAAACTTATGTAGAAGACGAATAAAATTTACAGTGAAATAGAGCCTTCGGATTTCGATTTCAAACTTACAAAGTGAACTCTATCAGAAATTCGCCGAGACTTTGGGGTTAATCAAAACTCAAAGCTTCGCGGTACTCCAACTGCGTACAACTCTTGTCCTCTCTTTCTTGAAATTACGACAATCTACAAGATAGAGAAAGTGCATCTGGCTTGGAAATAGATCCTCGATCCAAGTTAACTGCGCGAATCGACGATGTAAAACTAAATGTCGTCCCTTCAAGTCGTTTCTCGAACGTAAAAGCCTTTCTAGGAAACGAGACTTTGATGAAAATCTTTTCGAAATCTAGTAATTGCAATTCTCAACTGCAATTTCATTCGTTTCCATTACGCTCCGAGGAACAAAAATATTTACTCCTTCTCTTAATTTCCACTTGGGAACGATAGAATTAGAATTAAATCGAATCTTAGCAAGTGTGCAATAAAGTTTCTGAACTTGTCTTTCTGCTTTGTGAAAAGAACAACAATTTGGAGGTTTAAAAGTATTGTGTGGTTTAAGTTCCGAACGTTCACATCAACGAGTTTTTGCATTGATTGGATTTTAAACTATAAGTAGCGTTAGAACATTAATTAATTTGCATAAACGTTAATTTTGTATGGAAGAATATGGAAGAAACTTATAATGTCTTCCATATACTTCCATCTTATAGACATTTTGAAGATTGCGGATTAAATTGCATCGAAGAGGGACAGTAGTGGCTACGCCTATGCAGATAGAAAATATAAGAAGAATATGGAAGGCACTTATAATGTCTTCCCTATTCTTCCATAAAAAATTAACGTTAATACAAATTAATTAATGTTTTAACACTGTTTATAGTTTAAAATACAATTAATACAAAAATTCGTTCATTTGAATGTTCAGAACTTTTGGTACATAAAGTATTTATAGAATAGCTATTGTTGGTGCGGGCTCTTTCAAATAAATTAATTAATTATGAACTCTCATGATAATTAGCCTTCACTTGTTTTGGCTTCAATACGAGCCCGATGATATCTAAGCAAATATTCCTGGTTAAAGTCGAACAATTAAACATTAGAATTTGTTTGGAATATTTCGTATCTTTTGATTAATTACGGGTCTTTTAACTGAAAGAGGTACAGTCGTGGATGCAGAAGACGCAACTCGGCGGGAGCAATGTGTTTACAGGAAATTAGCAATTCTAATATTTGTCCGAAGCGGAGCAAATTTATTAATCAAGTCTCCGGTTTCCTAGAGCGTCGAGGAAATTCCTTTCGTTTAGTTAGCAAGGGTGGAAGGACTGAGGAGTTAGGAGAAATCTAAAAGGATACGAATCGGGGGAGGTCCGAGTGAGCTGCTCAGCAGGAAACTTTTCAACTCTTGGGATTAAATTATCACGCCGGGACGATTGTCTCGGCGAGAGATTAAGAAAGTAGGGAGTTTGCAAACGCCATTACCGTTTGTGTCCGGAAAAAGCTTCGGATCACGCACGCGCTACTATTTTACGCAATGGCGTAACATATCCACTTTTCAAAAAACAATCATTCTTCTTTTATGCTGATCGTCGAGAAAATATGTTAACTCTTACAAGAAAGCCGGAAAGTTTTGACGAAGTATTGTCTCTGCATCTTTTAATCCAAAATTGTATCAAATCCTTCCATAATGGAAAAACAATTGAAAAATTACAATTACAATCCTCTAAATCCTGTAAAATTTATGTGGTTTAAGTTCTGAACGTTCAAATGAACGAATTTTAGTATTGATTGTATTTTCAAGTATGAAGAGTGTTAAAACATTAATTTATTTGCATAAACGTTAATTTTTTATGGAAGAATATGGAAGACACTTATAATGTTTTCCATATTCTTCTATAAAAACTTAACGTTTATGCAAATGAATTAATTTTTTAACACTTTTAATATGGAAGACATTAGAAGTCGACAAAAAATAAAAAGGATTATTAAATATTGGATATCGGTGGGCTAAAGTAGTTACGCCACTGATACTATTTACGATGAGAGAAAATCTCGAACACTTCGAAGTTCCTTATCGTCCTCCATTCATTCGTCCTTTTTTTTCTTCACTTTTCTTCAGTGGCAGTCGATTACAATTGCGATACTGGATTCGAAAGATCGAGAGCCAGAAAAACTATGTACACTTACTTTTTCCTCTCAGAATTGAGGTTCGCACAGAAAATTGAGGTGAGATAAACTCTGATGAGCGACGAATCGTGGAGGCGATACTTCGGAATCGGCGACAATTGATTAGTAAACTCGTGGTGAGTGTCCTCGCTACCGAGGACAATTAAAAGTCCCTCTTTCTTTTATCAGAAAAACTTTTCATTCCCGATCCCTGGGGATTAAATTATCACGCTGAGATGATTATTAGCGACTAAGGGTAAAGTGAAGAAAGAAAATCAATTGTCGAGGGCAAATGAAGTAGTGAAGTCACGTTTATCTAAAACGCTGATAAGCATCGCAAGCAGAAAAGTTCGGAGAAAATTATTCTACTCGTGTGTCACCGTCGCAAGGAAAAAGGACGAGTTCTTTAGTAATTAAATATTGATCATTTTGTCAGGAGAGAATTTGGTTTAAGTTTTGAACTTTCAAATGATAGAATTTGGGTAAATACATTTTTCTCAATTTGATGTAGATTAAAGACTTAAGCTAGTTTGAAACCTAGAGTTATAGCTTTAAAATTCGAACTAGTTTGAAAGCTTTGGCTGTGGAAAGTAAATCAAGTGACCTTGAAAATTGGATTTTGTGTGTTAACTCAAGCTAATAAACCTCTCTTCAATTTGTTTCTGGAAGCTGTCTCGTAAGTTTGAGTTAACTTAAAAAGTTCGAGTTTTCGAACTCGAACTTAAATAATTTGAGCTGTATCGTAATTTTAAATGAGCTTAAATATTTTAAGTTGTCGAGGTTTTTTGTGTTAAGCTCGTAATTTAAAAAATTGTGGAATTAACTGAACTTAAATATATCCCTGAATCTTTTCTCTCCATTTTGATCAATTCTTTAGAGTCTTTTTAATTCTCCTCAAGCTGTGTCAACTGTCAATCGACCAAACGTTTCAGTGGAGTGAAATGCAAGCCATAAGAAAGAGATTTTACATTCAAACTGAAGATCAACAGTTTAGGAGAAATAAAACTGAGATGCGAGTAGTGGAGTGGGTTAAAGGTATAGGAAGGAAGGAAGGAAGGAAGGAAGCAAGTAAGTAAGTAAGTAAAGATGAAAACACCAAAGCTGGGGATACGAAGCCTTGAAAATTCAGAATAGATCGAAATGAAAAAAAGCGAAAGAAGAAAAAGATGATAAAACAAGAAAATTTGAGTAAATTATTGATTAAATTTTCTAGAGTGGTGTACATTTTTCAGATGTAGAGTCTAAATTTGTACAATCACTGCCGCCCTAGTTTATACTTGGAAAAGATAGCCGAAACGGATAAAATGAATAAACGAAAAAAGAGGGTGTGTATCAGAATGAGAAGTTAGAAGGATGAAGGATGAGGAGCCTGGCTCCTCGGAAAAGGAACAAGAGCAAAAAGTCAAAACCGATGGGCTGACTGGTGAGACTGCATTGCGCCGTCACGTCTCACGGGACTTCAGGTCCGTTTCACGTTCCGTTCCGTTCCAAGATGCTTCATTAGTTGTCGCAATGCAGGACCTTTCCAGCTCTCGCTCCAGGTCTCCTGTAGCTTGCCTACCCATCCCTGACGTAACATCCCCTCGAATGTGGTGTGGGTAACTGGGAACCCAGGCGTTAGTCCTTTTCCTGCCAACCCCATCCAAAAGTCCTTCGGGACGTCCTCGAGACTCTGGGAATAGCAATGAAGGATATTTTACCCAGTCACCCGTGTCCGAGGCTTTCCTGAAATCCCTGTTTTGGATGCATTTCTCTCCCCTTGCATCTCTAGTATCTTTCTCTCTTCAAATATCACCCTCTCTCTTTCAACCTATCTTCCACTGAGTCTGAGCATTTCATCCTTCGCAGTTTCCATCACTTTTATCCCATTCTAGTATTCTGGACAACTTCTTGTTCCATGGAGGATTACCAACTGCCGCATTGCGCTGGAAACTCACATGGTATTGTCTTTCAGATTTATCTCGAAATTTGAATAAAAAGAATGCAGAGCGCCGTTTAATGTTCTTGTTTCTTTTTTAGAAACTTGTAATGCATCCACATATTTTCTTTCAATAGAATGTGATGCGTGCATCGAAGCGCATGCAAGTTAGGATTAAAATACTCTGATCGGTTGGGGGATTTTTTTTAAGTCGCTTGAAATAATTTGATATCTCTAGAGAAATTCGTTGTTTATCAAATGAATTAAAAAGTCTTGAAATCGATATGTGGTTTAAGTTCTGAACATTCAAATGAACGGATTTATGTATTGATTGTATTTTAAACTATAAACAGTGTTAAAACATTAATTACATTTGAGTGAGATTTTTGTCCCTCCTCTCTTCATCATGTTGGAAACAAAAGGTTCAAACCAACACTTATAATGTTTTAACACTGTTTATAGTTTAAAATACAATCAATACAAAAATTCGTTCATTTGAACGTTCAGAACTTAAACCACTTTCCTTACATGTTTTAATAATATGTTAAATGTTTTAAACTCTAACTCAGAAACTAATTATGTCTCTTTTATTTCTGTTTCAGGTATGTGTAGTAAAATAAAAACTCGTTTGCTTATTTTCTCGGTGAGTGAAGACCTTTTAAAACAAAAGTAAACTTTTTTCTGTCATTATTATCTTACACTCTTTAATTTTCCAAAGTTTCAAATTCACCTTTCATTATGATTGCAGGATAATTTATTCATATAAATATAACAAAGTTAGATTTTAGTCGAAGGACGAAAAAACGTTACCACTATTTTATCTGAAAAAAACTTGCTGCTTTAAATTAGTCACGCTAGAACTCTACTTGGAACGAGTTCAAAACGCTAATGGAGAACAACGTTTAAGTTTATACCACTTTTCCGCGAACACATCTCTCGGTTAAGTGTCCATTGTATACATTAGTTTCCTACAACAAATGCGATGCGAATATGGTTCGAAGGATAAAACAGCAGAAAACTAAATTCTTCTTATTGAAAAATTATTGTATTTAAAGCTAGAAAAATTTTCAATATTTACATTATATTAACATTAACTTTGTATGGAAGAATCTGGAAAACATTAAAAGTGTCTTCCATATTCCTCCATACAAAATTAACGTTTATACAAATGAATTCATTTTTTAACACTGTTTAGTTTATACTTTAAAATACAATCAATATTCGTTGATATAAAATCAAAAAAACTATTCAAATGAAAATATTCTTTCCCAATTCTATTTTATCCAGAAATATTGTTCCAATTAGAAATAACAATAGTCATTACTTTCTTTCATATATTATTATTTTCACTGCAAATGAATCAATATTTTTAAACTTTTTCTAGTTTACAATACAATCAATACAAAAATTCGCGAAAAAGGTATAAGAAATGTCCAGAAATAACCCAGGGATTTATCAGGGAATTTTTATTCATATTTCGAGTAGACACCCTGCATGGGGGAAGTTTTATGGCGATCGTAAAATATGTATATTGATTAGTTATGCTTTCTAAAATGAGTCATATGCACACATGCGATTTACGTGACTCACAATGCGATTTACCAATTAGCAAAGTTGCAATAATCAGGCACATATTGAAAACTACCCTTCCTGGGACGATTCGCTCATCTATAGTTCGTCCATAAACTTTTCCAGGAAATTTTGTCTCTCCAACGAATATTATTACTGTAGGAACATATATATTCACGTGAACACGGTGGGTTGATACCAATAATCAGGGAAAAAAGAAAAAGGGAGACACCCCTTCGTAGGGGTTAGAAGTTACTCGGAGCAAAAGTTACATCAGTTATTTTTGAAACTTCATTACAAGCGAAAACGCTTTCTTGCTTGTCAGATTCCCCTCCTTGTAATGCATTTCCTTCCTTCATTCGTTTCAATCATTTTTTTTCATTTTTTTTTTAATCAATCTTTTTTGTCAATTATTTTCAAATGAACGATAAAAAAATATTTTTTTTTACTTTCTTCCAGTGAGAATAGGTTGTGGGGACGTAAAAACAAATTCTGTACAAAAAATACCAAACTTTTTAATTACGGGGGTGGTAAACCACCCTTAATGATGAAAGACTTTTCAAACATCACTAAATCGGCTTAAAACCCAAAAATCCAATAAAAAATATCGAATTTTGAAACGTGGTAAATTCTCTTTAATAATCCTCAAAATAATAGAGGGATGAGAACGATCGCAAGAACCCCTAAATACCACAATGGAACACAGCAAAAACCCAATAAAAAAATATTGAATTTTGAAACGTGGAAAATTTTCTTGAATAATCCCTAAAATAATAGAGGGGGTGAGAACGATCGCGAGAACCCCTAAAAACCACCCCCAATGGAAAACACACTAAAAAATCACAAAAGTGACAAATATTTAAATAAAATGTTTTAATGAGAATATTTTAATTTAATACATTAAAAAGCTGTTCAATTGTCTTCGCTTTTATGAGTTACAATTGTTTCTTTTTAATACAGAAGAAAAATTTCCTATTAAATTATATTTTCTGGGTAGTTGACATGAATTTTTATGCAAGATTATTATTTAATGTAAATGAAAATTCTTTGTAATTAAACATATCAACTTATCTGAACTAAATTGCACACGCAAATGAATTTTGCTAATATGAATGCTGTACTTGAAATGTAAAGTGGAAATCGGTCACAGCATGTGCAACTAAACTTCGCATGTGTCACGCATACTTCATCCAATTGGTTGTTCTCTCAAAATAGAGGAAAACTAGTTTTTCTCATTTACTCTGACATTTTATCAGTTAATAAGTTAATATTTTAACTCGAGTTAGCTTTGTTGTCTATTCTCTTAAAATTTTTGTTCTTGATATATAAATTCTATATATATCCGCTTGATTATATTAATATTTTTAATTTCAATCTCAAACAAATAAAAATAACAAAGCAAATTTTATACTTAAAATATACATAGCATTTCCACTAAAATAATCAAATCTACTGAATAAATATTAGACTCCGCATCTAAATAAAAGCGTTGCATGGTTATTTTTTAAATTGGAATTATTGATTAAATATTCGCTAAGGTAGAACTTGTATAAATATATGCTTGGGATCAATATTGGAATTAATTTTGAACACGTGCTTCGAAATTTAAAGTCTCGTGCGTAGGAGTAATCTTTAGCCGAACTGCGTGGGTTTTTCACTTTTACATTAAATCATGATATTTCGTAAGAAAATATACACGTAAAAACAAAATACTATCATCTAAATATTTGTCTTACCTCTTAAAACTCTTCAAAATATTTTTAAATCCGTTCAAATCCCTTGAAATTTCCTATAAAGTTGATATATCTACTTATTCTACCTTTTAATTTAAATCTACCTAATTCTATTTATGATCTCGTAAAGATCCTAGCATCGCTTTCATTCAACGAAATAGGAAATGAGTATCTTAATCGTTTTGCCCCTCTCAAGCACTATTCATTGTATTTTATCTCTACATTCGCATCTCTTGAGAGCAAAGTGCTGCGCCCTTTTCTCTTAGGAGCGATAATATTTTTAATGTACAAGACACGCAAAGGTGAACAGCGGATGAGTTTTTTTTTTCCTTTTGCACTGGCGCATTTACATTTCCCAGTGGTAGAATAAGGAAATGGAAGTTGAGTATGTCTCTCTTAAAATAGGAAAAAGAACATATTATAAGTCTCGTCCGATTCGCGTGACGCGCTTTGGAAACTCGTGAAAAAGATTCTCTTCCGCAGTGGCAATCTCTCCCCCGTATAGAAAAGTTATCGGGAATAATAAATTCGAGAGGGCAAGCGGTTCGAAGAGAATCGGTTGGGTTGTTCGATGGGCCAAGGGGATTGAGGGAGGATCCGGAGGCAAAAGCTCGAACGATCCATCGGTCTCGAAAGTTGGCTCGTAGAGTGTAAGGAAGAAATTACGCCGTTTGAATACAGTCTGTCACGTCGGGCTCTATATGCCTCCACCTCTCGCGAAAAAGTAGAAAAATCAAAAAAAAAAAAGAAGAAAAAAAATAGAGAGGGGGTTAGGGTAGGTAGATACGTATATAATACGATACCAGGACCTATAATATTGCCAACGCCAGGGCGGCGTGGCACGGCGTTGCTAGCTCTGTATATCTTGGGCGAGACATGAAAAATGCATCTAACGGCCCTCGAGGCAATTCGCCATTCAAGTCCGCAGCTATACCCTACCAACCTGCCACCACTTTTCAGATCAAAAGTTACCTGCTAGCATAACTTTCCGCAGTGTCCATGTTGTTTAAGTTCTGAACGTTCAAGTGAACAAATTTTTGAATTGATTGTATTTTAAACTATAAACAGTGTTAAAATATTAATTCATTTGAGTGAGATTTTCGTCCCTTATCTTTTCATCATGTTGGGAACGAAAGGTTCAAACCAACACGAAGAGCGGTTTTATTTACTCAATCCTGCATAATTCATTCATTACAGTGTTAAAACGTTAATTCATTTAAATTAACAAAAATTTTGTATAGAAGAATATGGATTCTTCCATATTCTTCTATAAAAGAATGTGGTTTAAGTTCTGAACGTTAAAATGAACGAATTTTTGTATTGATTCTATTTTAAACTATATAAACATTGCTAAAAAATTTATTCATTTGCAAAAACGTTAATTTTTTATGGAAGAATATGGAAGACACTTACAATGAAAGAATAGGGAAGATTTTATAAGTGCCTTCCATATTCTTCTTGTATTTTCTATCTGCATAGGCGAAGCCACTACTGTCCCTCTTCGATGCAATTTAATCCGCAATCTTCAAAATGTCTATAAGATGGAAGTATATGGAAGACATTATAAGTTTCTTCCGTATTCTTCCATACTAAATTAATGTTTATTAATGTTTTAACACTGTTTATAGTTTAAAATACTTACAATCAATACAAAAATTCGTTCATTTGAACATTCAGAACTTAAACCACATTTTTATATGGAAGTATATGGAAGACATTATAAGTTTCTTCCATATTCTTCCATACTAAATTAACGTTTACTAATTTATTAATTTTTTACCACTGTTTATAGTTCAAAATACAATCAATACAAAAATTCGTTCATTATAACGTTCATAACTTTTGGTATACGCATTTCAGATAATTTTAGAATGTAGGAAACATCCGTATTACATTTCCAATTTTCCACGTGATCTCCCTTAACCCCGGAAACTAGATTCATGGACACGTATAGCGGTAGAGAACAATATGCAGCATCTTGTCGTTCCGATCGTCTTAATTATCTCGCGGCTCATAAGGAATTCCCTTCACTCAGCCTACATCTTCGATCCCTCGCACGTAATTCCGGCGGAGGAACTATTCGCAGTATAGTTTAGTCCCCCTGGGATCTTGGAGAACTGCCCTGACTAGATATTCGAGTACGTGATCGACTATTCCGATCAAATTCCTGATTTTTTCCTCGTTTCTTGAATTTTCGTCCACGAAACTGAATCTTGTTTCCTTTTCCGGTCAAGTAATCAGAGTAGATGTAAGCAGACGACTCTTCCGTCGTCTTTCCTGGATCGATTTAACATGTAACCACTGGGCAAATTGACATTCAAGCGCTGATCAAGAAAGAAAAGGAAAAAGGAAAAATGCTTTTCTTCCACAGCATTTCTGATAGTTCCTGTAACCAGCCATGAATCTTTCATGCTTTGATTATTCTATCTTCTCCAAAATTTCGATAAAAGACGAATCTTTCCTGTTATTAGAACCAGAACTGTTTTAAATATGTGACTTAAGTTCTGAACATTGAAAACTGTTTAGTCATTTTTGAATGTCGAATTAAACCAATAAATAAGACATTGACTCAATCATATGAATTAAAAAACATATACTGACTGAAGAAGCAATTCTTTTCAATCAGAAGCCGATTGAACGAAGAAATAATTTTTCCACGGATCGAAGTGAGAATATACTCGAAAAGGATATCGGCTAAAAACTCGAAGCCCGGTTATGTCCCTTTAAATCCGATTCGAATTCGTTGGGTGGTCTTCAAGATTTGGAGGGACCGGGTATACAACTACGAATGATGGTCTTCTTGGAGTTCGACCCAGGACACCAAGACTCATCGTTCATTCATGGGGCATTTACCCGGTATCCCGTAAAGCCATCTCTCCCTCCATTTCTCCATAGCCATCGCTTCTTACATCATTCTCTTGTCCTACGAAATGAATCGGGATCAGACAGATATAGACTCTCCTTTGGGATCCATTCCTGCGAAGCCAGCAAATCCTCGTATTTGGAGGAAATATAATTATTGGAGGAGGAAGAAAGTGATTATATGTATACATTAAGTGATTGAAAAAACATGTCGGTGAATCTTTCATTTACTTATCTTTTGTGTACCAACAGTTCTGAACGTTCAAATGGACGAATTTTTGTATTGATTGTATTTTAAACTATAAAAAGTCTTAAAATACAACCAATATAAAAATTCGTTCAGAACTGAAACCACATTATCTTTTAAATATTGGTGATTCGTTAAAGTTAAAATACCCTGCTCTCCCCCATGAAACATCCCCCCTGAAAGTTGATGGCCCTTTATAAGCCGAATGTTGAAAAGAATTTATATTTATGGATATATGAGTCAAGGATTTAAATTAAAAAGATTGAGGAATAGAAACTGAAAGCAAAAATACGGGGTTCAAGTGTTTCATGTAAATAATTTCGAAAGATTAACTCTCAAAGCAAACTACGAAGGTACTTAATGCTAATGAGAAGCTTCATTAAGTCCCCGGCAAAGAGATTCTCGATCGTATCACTCGTGTAGGTGAACACTCAAGCTGTAATTACATAATGTAATTTACAGCTCTTATCGACTAAAGAATTCCAGCTCCTGAGGAATGAAAAATTTATTTAATAAATTTCCACATCAGCAGGGGAAGTAGATTCCATAATCTGTACTCTTGTTGAAAACAGTCTAATTACTTGGCTGATGGAAATGTATTATCAGCTTGTCATCTTCCGCGACGTGTCGGTGGCAGGTGACGAGAGGTTAATGGGAAGTTAAAGACAGATAATTACTATTGGAAAATTAACGCGTACTGATTATTATAATCAAGCTTGAAATATTTAGGAAATAGTGTATTCCAAATTTGATTTGTCTGATTCCTGCTTCTGATATGACAGTTCTGCTTCTTCTTTTTTTTTCGAGTTACATATGCCCACTGAAGTCTACTTTAGCAAGGTAATGGCTTAATTACACGATTCGATGAACTTTCAAAGACATAAAACGTTTATTTGTCAAAGTCGCTCTAAAAGGCCGCATCTCTTCGTCTTTCTCATACTCGAGTTTCCCGGAACAAGTAGAAAACTCCTTCAGGCAGAGGTCTCCTATCTAGCGTGTGTTTGCTGGTCTTTTTGTTCCAGCTGCATTCCGAGTGTCCCTGATTTAAAGCTTTGACTGTCTAACTCTAAAGCCAACACTCCCTTTTTACTTTCACACAGAAACCATCTTCCACCTTCCACCTTCCTGTCTAAGTTTATATAAAGTAAAAAGGAAATGAGGAGCTAGATTCCGAGGTAGTCGATTTTCCACTTGATAACACGAATCGGGAGATATTATATTATCCTATCTTAAAAAAGTGGTGTCACGAAATGTGCCGAGGAGCTTATTGGTATAGAGTATTTATTATTAAATTCAGTTACCTCATTTTCTCGTGGAAACTAAGTTTCAATCTTTTGGTACGATAAAAAGAGTAGAAAGGCAAAAGGGGAAAAACTAAAAAAAAAACACACGTTGAGAGAGCAAAGCAAGCCGGCGAATTTATTAACTTTAAAAGCCGCCCGCGATGCCGCCTTGTTGGAACGGTTTTATGGGTTTACGATCCCTTCTCGATTCCCACTTCGGATCTCCCTTCACCCCTAACCATCTATGCGATGATGCCTGCAACTTATAATTTTATTTCAAGTTTCGTCGCGGCTTATCGATTGGCATTTATGATAAAAATTTGTAATAACTTGGATGGAGTACCGCTCGAGTTTCCGCGGAAGCCCTTTCGGTCCAAGGACGCTTACTGGAAGAAAGAAATCAAATTCAATTACATTTAATAACCAATTTATGATGGAGTATTATTTCTGATTTGATTTCCAAGTTATGATGGCCTTTATAGCCTTCTGTAAATATTAATTTCTTATGTGGTTTAAGTTCTGAACGTTCAAATGAACGAATTTTTGTATTAATTGTATTTTAACGCTGTTATGATTGAATTATGCAGGATTGAGTAAATACAACCACTCTTTGTGTTGGTTTGAATCTCTGGTTCCCAACATGATGAAGAGAGGAGGGACGAAAATCTCAATGTAATTAATGTTTTAACACTGTAGTTTAAAATACAAGCAATACAAAAATTCGTTCATTTGAATGTTCAGAATTTAAACCACATCGTTCAGGCACGATAATAAAAAAGGAATGAATTAGTCTTGAATTTTCTGTTACTGATATAAATACTTTTTAAGTGATCAATAAACCAGTTGGAGGAAACTGAGATGATTCGATTGTTAGTCTGATTTTCTGAAACCTAGCTTAGTTCACTGTGAAAGGGATGTCAGTTTTCACGAATGACAGTCTCTATTGGAATTCGACTGCTGACGTCAGATTCAAACGAATTGGTTCGTCTCGAGTCGACACAGGTCAACGATAAACGGTCAAAACTTATCCAAGTGTCCGATTCGATATATATCCAAGGTCCATGGTTGGGTCAGGAAAGGGTGCATTTTTGAAGAGAAAATGAAGGTAAAGGAGAGAACGATGGGGAAGATTTTGTGTTCTAAAAACGCAAACGGGGCAAAGGTTGAGGAGAGCTCCTACGCGATCTGAAATCTCAAGTAGTTCTACCCCACACTTCACATTTACCTCAATTCTTCTGCGTTCAAGAGACATTCAATTCAAAAATTCTTTACTATATTTAAATTAGACTCAATCATTCTAATTTATTTTTACGTTAAATATTTTATTATATTAGTGATAATAAAGTACGATTTTTAAGAAATTTCTCTTGTAAAATTCGATTATCGATTTAGTAGGCATTTCGATTTGAAAAAAACTTTAGTAAAAAAAAATATTTATTATTACGAGCGTAAAGTTGAAGAAACTAAATTGTTCTCATGGTAGAGTATGACACGCTTTTAATAATTCCTCATATTTTATTCATCCATGTTTCGTCCTCTCATTTCCAATCTTTTTTTTTTTTCAACTTTTTGTTCAACTCGAAGTTACAGTAGTTGTGATTTTGTGAGGGATAAGTTATTGCAGGAAGTCGTAAGAGAGCGTTCCTTTCACTCTCATGCGTCTAATAAAAAGGGTAGACTCTTACGACTTATAACCTCGTTTTACGACTGTATTGTGGAAGGATTCGAATAAAATTTCATACAGAAGAATCAAAGATCTTTAGTGCTCGTAATGCTGTTTAAAAATAGATTTTAGCCCAACTGGACCTTTATTTATTTGAAGGGTGTTGTGAAATGCTTTCCACGTAGCCTGAAATTCTTTTGATGAAATAATAGTCAATTCTCAAGTGGGGCTACAATCTGATGCACTTTTAACAACCTCAATTATTGCTCAATGATTGTTTGGAGGAGAGAATAAAAATGTTAAAGAGTATATTCTTCTTCCAACATAGCATACTCTGGACCAAGTCGTAAAAGTATATGAAGCAAATTATACTGTTCGCGTGCCCCATAAACACTGTAGTTGCGTACCTGATGAACATTCAGAGTCTACATTATTCTTTTATCTATAATTTATAATAAGGGCATATTTAAAACTACTTTCGAGTTAGAATAACCAGAACTTTTTTCGAAAGTTACATGGGCGAGAGGAGGAGCAAAATATAGGGTGGGGAAGTGTAACGTAATTTATGGATGGCTCCTTTGTAGGAAACGCATAAAGTAAAAAATCTTCAAAGCCCCATGTGACTTAGTCAAAGTAGAAGGGTGGTAATTTTTTTTTATTTTGCTACGACACGTACGTCGATTACGAGGAGAATTTGCAGGGGCGAGTCATTTTTTACCGAAACCGAAGATTCTAATGAAACTCATTGTAAGAATGGCTGAAGAATGATAGCCACGTGACCTGGTTTAAGAATGACTCTCCACTGATGTCCTCACCGACATGCTAAGGATGAAGGGTCCCCTTTCGTCCTCGAGTTGTCGAAGTGCCACTGACAGCAGTTTCTGCTAACAAACTGCAATCATTGCTACCCCTAAAGGGCCATCCGGTGACCATGTTGGGATACGTTGGTTTATATGATTATTGCTTTAATGCCCGTGTGGACTCGCCCTTAACGACGACTTTCGGTCTGCTTACTACGTTTTCACAATGAAATGTGACTTTTTGAATTTCGATCAAAAATAGAAATTCCATTACTTTAGAGGATTTTCCAAATCCGTTGCTATATTAAATATGAATATTTTAGATATAAATTTTAAACTATATACAGTGTTAAGATGAGATTAATTTTTTAAATAGCTAATAACTAATGATACTAAAACTTCACTGTTTCTACTCTTACATTCACTTTTTCTGAGTTTTATTGCATTATTGATTATAATCCTTTTCAAATAGAGGAAATCGACACTCGCTTTTGGTTTAAAAAAAGACAAAATAGAAAAGAATGGATGAAGGATATATGGGGAAGTGAGAAGAATAGTTGTGTTGGATGAGCGAGAGTTGAGTGGGTTCGGGGGGTGGGATGTGATAGGACAGAAGAGAAGGGAAAGGAAAGAAGTGCGAAAAAGAGAAAGAGTTCGTGGTTGGGGTTGATGGGGCAGAAGTGGTGGTTAAACTCTTTTGCTGATGCATTAACCACACCTGCCACTTAAAGAAGGCGCTATTCGAGTGCCGGCGCTGGGAAACTTTGAATCAGATTTTAATTAAACAAGATTGCGAAATGATTCTTCACTCGCGATCGCTTTTAGAAGCTCGAGGACCAACTGAGCGTAATTTTCTGAATAAAACTTAAATTTCCTGACTTTACCTAGCCCAGCTTTATTACCAAGATTTCCTTGAGATGCATGCTAAAAGACACATCAAAAACTTTCATTCCCTCAATGCTTTCCTCAATCCCCTCACCTCATATCATCCCTTAGAGCTAAAGAATGACAATTCCCTAATTTGTGGGATAAAATTTTATTGTAAACAGAAAGGGAAGAGGTGTGTTCAGTTAGAAATAGGGAGATGGGGGTGGAGAAGGAGGGGAGTTTCAATTGAAAGGGGGAACGGGTTTTTCCTGGAAATAAGAAGCGTTACTGTCTGACATCATTTTTATGTGACATTTTAGAATAGGATAGAAAGAACTTTATGAAAAAAAGTGATAATGTCCTGTCCCATAACACGTTAAGCTTAAGCGATATTCTACCCTAGGACGTTTCCTTTGTCCCTTAATTCCTTTACACACCGATCTTGATCTTCTTTTCAAAAGTATAAAAGTCAATGGCGTTTCATCTTCTCAAGTAGACTGAACTTCTTTAAAAAAGAGGGGCACTTGGTAAGATCGTTTGTCGGCACATTATGCTTATCTACCTGAGCACACGATCTTCCAGCTACCTGTGCTAGGATTTAGACTTTTTTTCTAGGGAATAATGTTCCGGATGTCGAGGCAAGCGCTATAAAAAAAGGGGCGCGAAAGGAGCAAGGAGAGAGTAGAGTCGCAAGAGAAGCGGATTTTAAATAATTAGCATAACGAGGTGACGGCACCTTGCGACGCCTCGCGTGCCCGACGCAATGCAAAATGAGACTTAGGCGAGGGAGGGTTCTCCAATTTCAAAACCCGCAAAATGGGAGGGACTAGAAAGGATGACAGGAGCTAACCGCCCCTTAGTAAACCCATCTCGTATTACTAATTTATTATTAGGCGTCGCGAGTTTACCCCCGTTACCAACCGGATTTTCTCCCTTGTGCACCTATAAATGTAGCTTATGTAACCTCTCTCTCAGGGTGTCGGGTCTACGTTAATTGTGACTTGACTGTGGTCTTTCTTAATTGAAATTGTTCGAAATAACCTGCTATCAAGTAGAGTTGATCGGCAAACATTATTCAATGACACACATTCATTATATTTATCGCTAATTAATACACCGTGCAATCTATTAATAATGTTTATATTTAATTAAGAAATATTCCCTATGGTGTATTTACTTACAGAGGGTAAACGTAGAACAACAAAAAATATAAATATAAACAGTGTTAAAACATTAATTACACTTGAGTGAGATTTTCGTCCCTCTTCTCTTCATCATGTTGGGAACAAAAGGTTCAAACTAACATGAAGAGTGGTTTTATTTACTCAATTCCGCATAATTTGGTACATTTTTTGATAAGTTTTAAACCAATGATTATAAATTGTATCAGCTCAATCTAATTTTTCTATTCTCTTTCTGTTTCAGGTAAGATCTCAATCATCTGCACTCGGTCGCTTCAACGTGATTCACGTGAGAGAGTTTAAAATGTATTCAATGATATTTAAAGCAGAAATGTCGATACAGAGGTAATACCTTTAATATTCAGGATAAATGAAGGGCATTTGACATGGTATGTTTTTTATCCCATTGTTCTATATGTGAGTTTAAACCATCAACATCAAAGCTAATGTGCTTTACGCTGAAACCAATTTATTGAATTTGAAATATGAAATATTTAATTTCAATTCAAACTTTACTCCTAAATTTTATTACTAGAACCAATCTCTTCAAAAATGTTTACTGGGCAATCGAATTCTGTAGTGGGGCTACTGGCTTTAATTTCATTAGAACCAACCCAATTTTTACAATTTGGGTTGACAATCTTGTGCCTAATGAAAGTGTATTCTTCCTGACTTGAGAATGTCAAACAATGAAAATACAGGGTTCTCCGTGCTTTGAGTTTTCACCCTGTCGCATCCCGAGACAGCGACCATGAAGTTTGTAAAGTAGCATAGCGTGAGTAATAATAGTTTTGCGGCAACTGCGAATGAGAGCCAACAATGGCGGAGTTAATTAGCTCTCCTGTCATTCCAAAGGGGAAACAGCTAAAAACTGGTAGACTATAAATCATTTCAAAACAAAAAAGCCGGTCGAGTAAAAACAAGCCCACTCGCTCGACCTCGTCGCCTCTCGACCCTTCCTTGATTTTTCCCGGTTCCTGTATACCAATTGCGAATGGTGCCTTAACTAAATTACACTTTCCATAAACTTTTCATTCACTTATGTACACAAATCTTTTTATACATGGAAAACAAGTTTGTTGAAATGAAATTGACTGAAACAATTTTTCTTGGAAATTTGTCGTGCAATTTTTTCTGTAAAGAGAGTGTGAGATAATAATCTGACAAGAGGGTCGAATCACGTAGGTTGAATTCACTTCCCTCAAGTTTAATTCTTCGACATCGTTAAATCACAGGGCAGGAAAGTTAGTAATAAAGTTTTCAAGCACTCGCGTTCCCAGCACTCCACCACTGGCGTTAATGTCTCTTAGAATATCAGATCACACAAATATACATGCGCGCAGCGAAACAGAATTCCCTTCATGAAACGCTTCGGTTAGTTAGTTTTCCAACAGCTTTGGAAAAGCTCGCCAGTATGAATTTGTTGTGGGGAAAATGCACATATACAATGTCCTATATAGAGCTCTCGGGGTGCAAATTGGTTGCTTTAACCGAGAAAGCTATTCAACTGAAGCACATAAAAGTCTAGGTTGTTGAATTTTTATGTGTCACATATTTTTATTTTTCGGTTCCACTAGTTCCGGTCTCGAAGGTTGTAACATTTTTAAGGTATTCCGCTCTTATAAGATGCTATTTTGTCATAGCGTGATATTCTTTCAAATGTGACAAGTTTGTAAATAAAGTCTTTTGCATAGTCAATAAATAAAATTAATACATTGAGTAAATACAAACACTCTTCGTGTTGGTTTGAACCTTTCGTTCCCAACATGATGAAGAGAGGAGGGACGAAAATCTCACTCAAATGTAATTAATCCATTTTTTCATAAAACAAACAATCTTCTTTCGATTTCCTCGATAAAAATCTATTGTCTCTCCTCTATTCTCGGGATTTAATAACTCGTGCAATCTATCCCAGGGAGTGTACCAAGGGTATATTCATAGGCGCGGAAGTTCTTTGAGAATCCCTAGCGACCAAGAGACCAACCGAGCTAGGAATTACGTGTTTATTCTCCGCGTGGAAAGCAAAAAGCCCTTAAGTTTAATAACGTTGCTGATGTGTGGGACTAAGTGTCTATATACATGTCTACGGATACTAGCCACACAACTATAAGGGTTGTTTCGCTTGAGCGCCGAGTTGGTGAGAAAGCGCACGTTCGGCATAAATGTTAGGCTACCCAACCCTCTCCCGAAGGTGGTGAACGGGTGTAGTGTTCCTGACATTTAAATATCGTTGAGGGTCTCGTGCGCTGCCTGTTGTATCGATCATGATTGCAGATAGGGGTGACTACTAGCCTTTCTACTCTTCACCTTTTGAACCAAAAATAATTCCAGTTTTAGTTTCATCATACCGGGAAATGACAGTAATCAGTTTAGATTCATCAAGGGGATTCTTAATCTCATAATCTTACATAAAACAATTAATTATATCATTTTGATAGCGTTTGAAAGTATTCTCATTAATTTTCAACTCATTGGAAAAAATTGACTCATTGAAAAAATTGACGCATTGAAAAAATTATCTGGGAATGCGTCTCTTGTGGCTTATCGTGTAGCGATCAGCAAATGGCAAATAAGAAGAATTCTGAGTATTTTGATAACGATTACGTGAGTCACCAGTTCACAACGAGGGCGCGGGTCGATGAGATATGTCTCTAGACTTTGTAACTCACACTTGTTTAACCAGAGGTCTGGATTACATATGTATTTTGTCGTGAAAGTAACAATACCAAAGCGATTGAACTGTAGCTAATAAACTGTGGAGGGACGAGGGGATAAGGAAGGTAAATACCGTGCTAGAAGTAACACGCGACTGGTACGGTACCAACTGCATTGGTACTCAGAAGAAACTTTTGGTTGAAATTGGCTGTGGTACGGAGAAAAGGGAGTGGTTACCGTGCGAATAATAGACTCCTCATTATCCAAGCAATAAGCTAACACAACGGTTTCAAATATTTTACCTTATCAGGGAAAAGATACGTACCCTGTATTAAGAAGCCTGAATTATGATCGATAAATAACGGCGAATTGAGGCTATAGAAATAATTTCCAGATAAATAATGACCACGAGATATTGTTCTTATGGCAGTTGATCCTTAATACAAAACACACGCCTCACGCATTTTTATATCCCCTTTTTTCATTGCTCTTCCACAGTATATCACCAACGTTGACAAGTCATATGTGGAAGGGAAAAAGAACCAGAATAGGGAAAACAGGAGGGTGCCAGAAATAGGTTTCTTTGTATGCTTATAAGGCCTATATTGAAGGAAGCTTTTTTGCGTGTCAATAGGTTAAATTTCATGGAGGTTCTCGAATTCTCAAGTAGATACAATATGAAAGGACAACGGACGATCAATAATGGTAAACAAGATTATTTGAAGATATCAAGTTGAGATTTTGAACTAGGTACGTGAATAAGATTCAGAAATGAAAATTTATTGAAGGAACGCTGACAATGAGAAAAACAGATGGTTAAAATAGTAGTATGATCCTTTAAGGATCTTTAAGGATAAAACGTAAAGTCGAATTGTCGCCTGAGAAAATTCGACTCTAAAGCTGTGGAAGTTTCATGGGATCCCTTTCTTGCATACCAGTCCTCGCTGCGAAGAAATTTTCAATCAAACGCGTTGGAATTTCGCGATGCCACCTTCAGTGCGAATGCCATGACCACGAATAATGCAGGGTCGTGCTCAAGTATTTCTTATATGGCGGATGAGGCCATATTGACGAGAATCCTTCAAACAACGCCACCTATTATATTATATAAAGAATAGGTACTCATCCCTGGCTAAAAAATATTCGCTATGTTTCTCCGTATTCTTTTTCGAGCTTGAAAATGTCATTTTTGGAAGATTCACTGCTAGTGCCGCATAGTCTACAGTTTATTCGTTTTGAAATGTTTATCTGGAATTTAAATTTACTTGTACACCCCGGCGACAGGATTTATTTCTTGAATCTCTCGCATATTGGTGAATTACAGCTTTCCAGCTCTCCAGTCGTAATAAAGTTCAAAGTTTCCGCGATACATTTGGGTGATTAAGTTCGTTTTGTTTACTTTGGGAATTAGGCGACTTTGGCAACGAGCCATTCGTCCACTTTTGAATTTCAAAATTAATCGTTTCGGAAAGGATTCTGTCGTAAATTAAAAAGTAGGTCGACTTAGTGTGGTGTTCATGCGGTATTCATGAAAGGTGAAGTTGATAATACAACATCCAGAGATTATGCAATTAATTAACGTCATAGTCAAACTACAGTGGGAGGTTTCACGCCTTCTGACTAAATATAAATTACATTAAAAATTATATTAAACTCTTAGAAGCAAGACAGAGAATATCCCACTTTGATGCAACAGTTTAGGAGTAAATCACACTGAAATAGAATTGACAGGCAAGTTCGTGGCTTATTTATGTCTCGGCCGACTTTGAAATCGATGTTATGACAAGCGATGAACGAGGGTCGTGAGCGGATGAGGAAGTAGAAGAGAGAGAGGGCAAAAAGGACTGAATATGGAAGGGTTGTTCATCGAAAAAGATATGGAACGAGTACAGAGAAAGAGTGAAAGAGAAAGAGAGAGAGAGAGAGAGAGAGAGGGG
>UCOK01018765.1:0-41542 GCA_900474325.1 Synergus umbraculus | reverse complement strand
GGGGGGGGGGGGGGGGATAGCGCGTGCAGAAAAAGGGGTGGAGTAGATGAGCAAAGTAGTGAAAAGGGTTTTGGGGGCGGAAGGGGATGTTAACCCGGTTGGACGGCGTCCAGAGTTTCGACCAGCTGATCCGACCGACGGTCGGCCGTCGCGCCATGAGAATGGGGCTGCAGCCCGAGTGGCGCCGCGACGCTTTCCGCCGCTCCCTACCTTGTTGAGCTGTACAGTCGAGCGCCCCCGCTCGTAAAACCGAATTATTAGTTCCACCGTGGGCGGACAATGCGAAAACATCTCGTTAAATCACGTATTTCAAACTTCGTCTTCGCCCTTGATGTCTTTGCGAAAGTGTCGCCGACAGGTTTTGCGAAAATGAGTTTTCGATGATGCGACAAACCTCTTCTTTTTGCTCTGGTTCAAGCTTGCCAGCTAATTTTGTAGGTAGATACGTATCGATTCGAGTCACCGATGCACAGAGCACACCCAATGGATGAAACAGGCGCACAGAGAGAATCGAGTTAAACGAGGATTTCTGCAGCTGCACGAAATCAGCAAATCGTATGTTACGGGTTATAACCCCAGAGAAGCAGCGAGCTGAATACTAGCTGCCCAACACCCGGTGCACCATTACTACCTACTACCTGTAGGCAGCAGTCGATGGAAATTGAAAATAGGTGTCAAAACTGGCTGACTAACACAACGAAATTAGTATTTTTTGTTGAGGTAAGCGCTGATGATTATTCCTGGACTGATGACAATCGTGGCTAACAAATAGATGGCTAACTCCTGCCTTATGTTTTTGTCCTCTAGTCTTTGATAGTACGTATCAGAAATTGCGTTTCCAAACTCCAAATGAAAGCAGTTTCTCTGGTAAATCTAAATTGGATTAGCATTCTCGCGGATGAAGATAAGCTAATTAGCAGATTGGACAAGTATAGATATTAGATAAGCTCTCTAATCTACTCCAATTTCATGGCTTAATAAAAAAGTTCTTAATTACTTGACATATATCAATACGTGAAGTAAATCACCTCAATTTCAACCCCCACAAGCAGCAAGTTCGTACTATTTTTGCTCAACTTTATCAATTATCTTAAAGAGATTGGACTGCTATCAAAGTTAGAAATCCACTGCCTGGTTGCGTGTTCTATTGGTTTAATTGTATAGGTTGGTACTTCTGTAGGTTCATAACCAGTGAAGATACATAAATGCAAAGCTTTAATGCCTTTTAGATGTGCTAACCATTATAAATATGCTAACCATCATAAACCACCTAGTGGATATTGTTGCAATTGTATTTACATGGGTGTGGAATAAAGCATCAATTATCATTAATAAAGTAATTGATCAAATTAAGTGGAGCCGAATTAAAAAGCTTTTACATATTTTAGAGACAACCTAAATCACGAGATATTATGAAACTGATTATCTTGAAATTACTGAAGCATATGGTTACCGCTAATCATAAAATTTATACGTTCGGTTGTAAATCCGAAATGAGTAATTGTGATCTCACTTGACCGTTAAATCAGATTGATTATAAATCCCTTCCGGTTCATTACTGACCATCTCTTTTAGAGCCACTATATATAGTATATACTCTAATGGTTCGCGACACTTGACGGGGAAGTCAATCGCAGTAGAAATTAGATTACTACTTCTGAATAGGACCGAAGATCCGATAGGGATTTAAGTTCACCGGGCAGCGAAATTGAGTGAGATGGCTTGTACAACCCTAGAGCTATCTCCTAGTAGTTTGCTATTGGTTAAATTACCCGCAAGCTGTTGTGCAGCACGAGTTAATCAATTAGGAGTTCTTGATAATAGCATTGTTGATAAAGTTAGATGCCGATAGACATACAACCATTTCTATTAGCTTTCCGTTAATTCTGATCTAAAGTCAGCTTACTCTTAATCTGACAAATTCATTCAGCTGAAAACTCACTTTTCATTAAATTGGAAGACCTTTCTTTAAATTAAGGAGAATCGCTACCATTTTTTGTAAATATCATTACAAACTGAGCTCTAGACCCAGCACAGCTTGGTTTGGATTTATTAGTGGCACGCATAACTGCTCCAACAGCAGGTGGAGCTTATTGTAACATAGCAGCTGTGCAGTGGAGCATCATGATAAAATCAGTGAAACTGAAAAAAATAGACTCAAATCTACTTGCCACGCGAAGCAAATGTGTTGTCTCTTTGAGACAACACTTCTGTCGATCAAACTTAACAGACGCTAAAGTAGGCGAATAACGTTCAAGTTATTTTATAATATTATATCGATGCGACGCCTTGCACAAAAAGTGAGTGAAAACTCGTGGAAACTTTTGACAACTTAGTCCCTGTGGCACAAATGAGTTACGAGTAGAGAAAGAGTTAGGCATGCCGATCACGTTTTCCATTTTGAACGAGCGCGTCAGCTCTCCTAAAGTTATTTGCAATTTTCCCTTGGCTGACTTTTTCCCTCGACTAACATCTCGTCTCGACGCCTTAGGTCTCAACGAGTCCTCGTGTCCTCGTGTCTTTCTGGGCATCGACTTTGAGAAAAGGGAAGTAGGAAAATGTACGAGTCGAGCAAAACGGCCTGCTGCTGTACGGTGTGTGTCCGATGTTATCTGTGGTTGCCATGGGGATGCTATTGATTGGCCGACGCGCCGACAGACGTCACGGGAGTCGCGGCGCCACTCCGACTATTGCCCGCCACCCTCTACCCCTTGTTCTCCTAACCGTTAGCTTACTGCCACCCCAAAACCACCCGTCTTCCCCCCAATGCCACCCTCAACTGCCTCATCCCCTTTTGATAAACCCGAACTTCTTCGACCCTTCAGACCGCCGCGGTAAAACACATCACCTCCTAACCGACCGCGACGGCTCGCACATCAGCTGAGCGCCACGACGCGACGTCCGACGACGTCGAACCGACGACCTTTGTCGGCTTTGCGCATTCCGCGATGAAACATAAAACTCATGCCACGCACGTTTTACGACTCTCTATTTAATGGCCCATCCTCACACTTTAGAGGATCGCCCGACCTATTATCCTACCCTTTTCTCTCCTTTCTCTTTTTTTTTTATTTTCCGCTTTCAATGAACTTGATGATGAAATTAAAAGAGAGATTGATAAGTGTGCGCTAAAGAGCTCTGTCGGATTAAGAGAAACTAAAAGGTCATCAATTAAATGTGGGTGGATTGTTATTTCATCAGACTGAAGTTTCAAACGTTTGCGTCAACGAAAAGTTGTTTTTTTGTAAAAAGGACGAGACCTACAATCTGATTGCTCTAAATGGTTCTATTCGATGTCAAAAAACACGCAAAACAGTTTCAACCCCCTACCTCACTAGGATCACCCCGAAATCATCCCCTGAGAACAAAAACAATCATAGCAATTCCCTTAGCTTCGAGACCTAAAATTTTATCATTCCAAATGGGTCCATTTAATGTCCAAAGAAGTCCAACAGAGTTTCATCCACTTAACCCCCTAGGTTCACCCTCAAAATTAACCCCTAACCTTAGGCGTTGATTTTTCGGGTGAGTCTAAAGGGTTAAGTGGATGAAACAGTTTTTGGCTTCTTTTAACATTGTATGAATCCATTTCAAATGATAAAATTTTAGGTCTAGAAATTTGGGGATTTTTAATTAATTTTTTTGAGTTTAAGGGTTAATTTTGAGGTTGAACCTAGGGGGTTAGGTGGATGAAATTGGTTTGGGATTCTTTGGACATTAAATAATCTCATTTGAAACGATAAAATTTTAAGTCTAGAAATTTGGGGATTTTTAATGGATTTTTTTGAGCTTAAGGGTTGGTTTGGAGGGTGAACCTACAGGATTAGGTGGATGAAACAGGACATTAAATAAACTTATTTCAAACCGTAAAATTTTAGGTCCCGAAGTTAGGAGAATTACAATGATTTTTCTTGTACTTAGGGGTTAATTTTGAGGGTAAACCTAGAGGGTTAGGTGGATGAAACTATTTTGGGATTCTTTGGACATTAAATAAACTCATTTGAAACGATAACATTTTAGGTCTGGAAGTTTGAAGCTTTTTAATGATTTTTTTATACTTAGGGGTTCATTTTGAGAATGAACATAGAGGGTTAGGTGGATGAAACTCTTTTAGGATTCTTTGGACATTAAATAAACTCATTTGAAATGATACAATTTTAGGTCTCGAAATTAGGGAAATTACAATTATATTTTTTGTACTGAGGGGTTGATTTTGAGGGTGAACCTAGAGGGTTAGATGGATGACACTGTTTTTGGCTTCTTAAGCTTCTTTAGTCATTAAATGAACCCTTTTGAAAAGATAAAATTTTAGGTGGCGAAGTTAGGGGATTTATGACTTTTTTGTGCTTAGGGGTTGATTTTGAAGATGAACCTACGGGTTTAGGTAGATTAAACTATTTTGAGCTTCATTAGGCATTAAATGGAACTATTTAATTTCGTACACTAAAAAAAAATTTCTGGTTAAAGTTACTAGATAACTAGATGCTTCTGATTAAAAAATCTCTAATTATGTTAATTACGAATTCTTTAACATCCCTTAAAATTCCCTAAAATCACTTAAAATCTTCTAAATTTCTTTAAAGTCTTCTTAAAATCCCTCTAAATTTCACAAACCAAGTAATTTTAATAAAGAAAACACTGTTAAAAGCAGTAAAGAATTTCCTTGGGTACTAGAATCGAAAAATCTGGTTTCCAATTTTTCTCGTGCTCTGTGATTTCCGATTTGATTTGACGTTGTGAAAAAAAAAATGAATAAAAAAGCTTGATGTAGTCGGATGCCACAATGAGAAATGAAACTAATTGCGGTACGCCCACCAATGTTACAGTAACGAAGATACTTCTTGACAATGATCGTATTGACAGATTCAGTTTTTCAATATCAAAAATAAAATATTTCAATCCTTAAAAAAATAATGACGCCACTTTCGTCTCTATTCATTAAAAAGAACATAGAACATTTTTGACATTTTAAAAATATTTCTACTCTCCTTACAGAAACATTGTTTTAAAGAGAAACAAATAAACGCTCTTATTTTTTCGATAAAACGTTTTTTATGTCTATTAATTAAAATAATCGTATCAATGGACAATCATTCTTTTTTTATAATGGTGGAATCACGAAACACGCTCCTAAAGGAAAAAGTACTTTTATCTACCGGAAAAGACTCTCCGATAAGTATGCTGCGTACATTTTTGTTCTTTTTTCCTCTTCTTTTGGCGAATCGGATGTGCTGTTATTTCCGTTATTTGTACACGAGCTATCGAGATGCAGGAATGGGAGTAGCAACGATTACGGCAGGAGTAGAAAATTTCAAATAAATCCTTTCGTAATCCCGCATCGCTTCTTTCAGCCAATACGAATTTCCTTCGCTCGCTTTTATATATCACCTCCACCTTTTTGAATCCAGGTTTTCCTTGGATATACTTCCGAAAACCCCTTACCTCCGATTTCTTTGAAGATACATATTCTTACATATTTTGACTCACTGATTAAGAAAATGATCAGGAAAATTGGCACAATTCATATCTTCAAGGTCAAAAATAAAAAAAAATGAGCCAAGGAATTAAAACTGCTCATTTTTAATTTGGGAAAAAATATTTCGTTTATTCGAACATGGAAAAATTCGAGTAAACTTCTACTATAAACTAGTAGGATGATTGAGGAGGAAAAACTGTTTTCGCGAGTCGAATAGATTGGAAATTAGTCTACGCTGTGAGTACGCAGCGATGTATGGTATCGTGCGGTTCGGCTAATTCGCAGGCTCTGACATCCTGGTATCGTCTGGGTGGATCAAAGGACCTTGAAGCGATCTATCGCGACGTGATAATTGGCGAAGGGAGTACTAGATGTTTACAGATCGGCGCCATAGCTAGTTGGACGGTTGATACGAACCCTTCAAGTTATTGATTTAATTAAGAAGCTGGATAGGCTTACTTTGTCACATGAACCACGGACTCTTAGCAGTTTGACTAGAGTTGATACTGCTGCTAAAGCAGGGTCTATCGAAGGAAATCGATTGCCGAGTATCGGTCGGGAATTAACGGTCCTAAGAGCTGCGAACGACTCTAGAACTTGGTGCATTACTCTAGGCTAGAACTAAAGTATGGCGACCCCAGGGTATGCTTACTCCTTAACGCGATTTACGTGAAAGTGAAAGTTATTTAGCATAACCCAAGACCCTCTGCAAACTTGCCTCAACTTAAACTTGGAAACTTATTGAATTGTAAAATTGAAATTGGAAAAAGAGTTTTAAATCATCCAACATGTCTCCAATTAACTTCCTCTTGAATTCTCACTTGAAGGATCTAACAGAAGAGGAAATGATGCAGTTTGATAATTCTGACTTTGTATCTCACAACGGCGTCCCAGCGTTTGAAGTTCTCCGTTTCTTGGATTGTAAGCGACAATCAAGAAGAGTCGGAGCAAAAGATTACAATTTTTCTCGTCCAGTTGGAATTGAATTTCCCCGGTACGACAATAGCTGCCCATTGATGTTACTCAGAGGCGCCCTTTCCGTTTCATCTTCCACTTGAGGCGTCAGACTTTCTTCCATAGATGTGGATACGGCCGAGAAACTGACTGCCGTAGCCGTCTGCTCGAGGTAGGGCCGTTGAAGAAAAATAAAAAAGGAACGAGACGAGAGGAACGACTCCCTAGGGTTTACCCCAATCAGCCGAATAAAGTGCGCCAAGACTGGAGTGCACGTAACGTCCACCCTTGTAAACCCAATGCAAGCCCACAATTGCTACATATACATAGATCAAAAGTCCATAAATGTTACCTTCCTGGAAGTCCACCACATCAGGAATCCAAGTACCGTCGGATGATTCGTTTTGGGGTGCAAAAATGTTTCCTCGATATATTTTGTCGAGTTCTTGGCTCCAAAGAACGATACCTATTCCTCTGGATCCCGTCGATCGCTGATCAACTAAATTGCTTCGGAAGACTCAATCCCTTGAGATCGAAGAGACTTGTCCAATTTTACCGATAGAGCTGTCAAACCAAGTTATGCTCCCATACATACCTGTCTCCATCGTAACTTGAAATTTTCACTGTAGGAAACCGATTCCGGAAAATCGAGAAATAAAATATTGATATGTTGAGATCATTTTCAAGGATCTGTGGCCATATTTTCGAATAAGATGGAAATTGTATCCAATTGATTCTATTGACTAGGGAAGTTATAGAGTAGAACGGAAAAACTTCCATGTAAATAAATCCTGTAATTCTCTAAGATTATAAAAATTTCTTCTTTTAAACAAGTTAGTTTTATACAAAGAATGCAACCATTCCCTAAATTTTAAAAATAATTTTCTTCTTTTTTTGTTTCAGGTAAGAAATCATCCCTGACCATTGGAAGTTATCCAAGTGACAAAGGACTCAAAAAATGAAGATTACATTCAACTCTCGGTATATCAGGAGTTGAGTGTCCTTGAATTAAGAAAATGTATTACTGAATACGTCCAATGAAAAAACAGGTGAACAGTAAGGCGAAAGTCACGACAGAGGTAACATATTTCAATTAAAACTGAATTTCACTAACCAGAATTGTCGTGGTTTAAATTGGGCGTCGAATCTCAGTTGAGAGTCAGATTCTGCATGGCTTGAGTGATCTTGTCAAAGGCAAATATGATGTAATTTCGCGAAGCAAAATTGAGCATAATTTCATTAGACGAGTAGAGTAATTGGAGATGTGACACCACTGGGGAAATGCGACTTGCGATTCCAGTATGGTGAATTCGCGTGTATCTGGCGGAAAACTGTAACTTACTAATAAAGTATTTAGCCGGTGGATAGAAGCGCCGATGCGGTCGGGAGTTTCAGTTTTCGAGTGATCTGTGGCTCCCTTGCCGTGAGAATCGATGCCGCCGGCCGGCCAATAACCATACATCGCTCCACTATCACTCCCTTGGGATATATATCAACCCACTCCGAACCTCTGACTATATCTACGTTCAAACCTTCCAACCTATCTACCTACCTTATTACAAATAACCAACATACGTACGTATGTTCACCCTTTCTGAAAATTCGCCAAGGTCCAAAGCCATTCGTTGTACCATCGTGCTTCGGAATAATTAGCTTTTTCGCTCCCTCTTTCTTTTCATGCACACTTTTAAATCCTGATTTTTAGGAGTTTTCAGCTTTTCACTAAAGTTTTAGTGAGACTCACAATTAATGGAATTTTTTATTAAAGTAAATGAGTAACTATAAAAAGTAGTTTAAAATACAATCAATATTCCTTGATATAAAATCAACAATTCGTTCATTTGAACGTTCAAAACTGTTTAGTCATAGACTTGATTGAGGTACCCTTTCACGACTACAAATTCAAATCCTCGTTGAAGTTTTCGTCGTGCAAGTCATCGAGCGAGAATTCGTAATTAAAAGCAGTCTCATCCCAAAAGGGTTTTGTAAGAGAGAGGATGAAATTCTCAGCTAATTCGTGGCGAGGACGACACCGGAATTCGAAATGGCGCTCAGTTCGCGAATTCATCTTGCAAATGACTGAGTGTCGAAAACAAAGTTGATCTAATAATCCAAATATAAACTATGCTCATAAAACAGGAATTACTCCTGTAAACTCTATTACAGGATTACTTGTTCTAGCATCAGCTTCACTGCAATCCTGCTTTCGAAATCTTTGACGAATTCTCGTGAAACTTTTAATTACTTTCAATTATTTGTTTTCGGATTTCAAATCGAGATTAACCCACTTTATGAAATCGCGTTCTTCATAATTTTCTTTTGATATTTCTACCAAATAAATGTTATATCAATTTTGACTCAGGAAGCAAGTAATCAAACTGGAATTGTGAGGATTTACAGTTTAACACCAATTTTCGAATGTGATATTTCAAACGTAATGCAATATGCCAATTGTATAATACTAAGACCATTATAGGTAACCCAATTTGTTTCTCATAATTGCCACATTAGCATCACTGGTGAATCCTTTCCTGAATACAAAATCGCATAAGTGGTCAATTATTATGAATATACTAATCATACATTAGTGAAAAGTTGTTTTGCATAACCAGCATAACTGGCTGATGTTTGCCTCGCGAAATTGGAATTTAATTCTCGTTTTTAGAGCAGTTTAGAGAGAAATTTCACTAGTTGCATTGCATCGAAAGTGGTCATCTGTCCCTCGCGCGGGGAATGATGGAATGGGGTTGGTAGGCAGACTCTCTACTTCTACCCCACGTATGGTATGGCGGGAGTTGTATTTATGGAAATGAACTGAGTTAGTTTCAACCCTCTTTTCATTCTCTTCCTCTTCCTCTTTCTCCCTTTACATTTCTCTTTCTCTCCTTTTCTCTTCTACTCACTGTCTCTCTCTCTTGGAGTTTTTTTCCCTCTATTTTCTGACTTATTCTCCATTTTGCACACGGAAGACTACACCCAGCTGCCGCCCACGAGCGCTCTGCTGTTTGCCCACCTAATTACGCGGAATTCATAACTTACCACCGGGTTCATTCCTCCGTTTGCACTTCCCTTTTTTTGTCCTTTACTTTTATTCTTACTGCATTATACATTGCTTCTTCCTATCTTAAACGACATTCAACCCTCCCCTCAAATATCTTTATTAAATGTTGTTAGCGAAGGGAATATTGTGTATTTGTACAATTACTAGGAGACGCTTCCCTTCTGCCTCCTAATTAATATATTTTAGGAAAGTTCTAATTCTATATAGAATAGAAGCAAGACTTGTTAACCATTCTGTACTTAGAGAGCAATAAATTCCAATTTTAATTAAGATTCTGTGAATAATTAGATCTTAAAATAGAACCTCTTACGAGAGTTACATGAATCATGCAAAATTTACGAAACGTCGGGAGAGTTTTTCCACTCGGCGTGGTACACAGATTAATCTCAAGTTGGGTGTTCCTCGAGCTAAATTTAGAGAAAAGATCCGGAGACACGTTAGTAATACAGCCAAGTGGGTAGTCGTAATAAGAAGCGAGGCTGGTTCATGGACCGCCTCAAGCAACTCTTGCCTCGTCTTGTCACTCGTGCATTCTACTTGCAACCTGTTGCTTTCTGTCTCTTTCTCCCTCCGTCAACTTGCCCTCTATCTCCCTCGCTCTTAGGAACCCTTATTCCTGACCTCGACTTCCTAAACCCCACATTCTAGTCTAAGTGCATCCTGCTGACTCTACGCACTTGGAAACTTTCAGCCAAATTTGAATTGCTTCGTGGTTTGCTGACGTTCTCCTGTAATTAGAAATTACATTTCTCGCACATACATCTCGCAGTGATAGATTAGACGACAAACATGCGGTGTACCAAGCGTAAGAGACTCAAACTTCGGTTTAATTCTCTAATCCTGGTGACAATCCCTTGGAGTAATTTAATCACATCACATTTCTTGAGTAACAAGGAAGTGAGGCAGATTTTAGGTGAAAGAAATGTTGGTGAAAAGTTGCTAAAGGACGATTTCAAAGATACTATTAAGATTAAGATCTTTCCTTTATCCTGGTTTTTACTCTTCCAGAAGTAATTCACTTTCTTAGTTTGCATTTGCTCTCATTGAATTCACACTAATTGCTTTCATAAATGATGTTCAGATGCATAAACACGAATTAATAAAATGTAATTACATTTTCAGGTCAATTTAGTATGCAGAATTTGAATTTGTTTCATAATGAAGTTTTAAGGAAAACAGAGAAGGTCAAGTGGGAATACTGGCTTCGTGAATCTCAGCACAGGGTTCAACCTTATGGCTTTAAACGGTGGAGTTTAATATGCACCAACATTTACTCAGGGGAGAATGACACGAGTGCATTAGCGAGGCGAGGGTTCTACGAGAGGCGGTTTCTCTTCCTTTTCCTTTTTAAAGAAGGTCCCCACCGCCACTCGAGGGTGCAGCACGCTTGAGTGATCCATCAAGGACCGATGGGATACGTCATATGTTCGCGTGTACCCTTTTGCTTTTCGGCACTTTTGTCAGTTTTGCCTTTTTTGCGCTCTCCACGAATAAAAAGAAGCATACGCTAGGCAGAGTCAAGGATCAGACTTTCGCTTCAATTGATCCTAATTTGAGATCAATGCGTCTCGAGTTTAACGTCGTCGTCAAGTTGAGATGGATGCTTTCCACAATTTTGATGCAGTTCATTCAAATAAGTAGAACTTTATAGAAATTGCATAATGTGGAAATGGGCTTAGAGGAAAATTAGTACATAAATAGAGGAAGGAATTTAATGTTTGTTTAGGTAGAGTATGTTGATAACCAAGTATGCTTTCAACATGCAATTTCAGTCTACTATAACCCAGTTAAAGCTGTGTAATTACAATTTTAATAGACATACTTATGCACACTGTCGGTTACTAGAATAACTTTATAATCTTGTGTTGTATATATATCCAGGTCACGAAGTTAACGTTTTCCTTAATTTTATTGTCTCTTCAGCTGTAGAGTATTAATTTATATCACGCGAAAATGAGAGAAAGTATTACACACTCAATATACGCAAATTCCTAAAATTATTTTCTTGGGAAATTAGCTTCCCGGGTCGAGTAGTGCAGCATCCCAAGCAAATGAAAAGTTTCCTGTTTTCTGCTTTTACCTTCAACATAATGATGGTAGAGTGTACCTCCGGATAAACGTAAAGTAAAATAGCGCTAGAGAATATTCTTTTTCTTGCTTCTTGGCAAAGCCTCGAGTGCGACAAAAGAAGTCCCTCAAAGAATAACAATTTAGTGAATTAGGTGCATCAAAGGAAGTAGTTCTTGGGTGATCTTCGCCGTAGAGAAGCAGAGGTCGGGTAGAAGAACTCGCAAAAGCAGTGAAAGAATTTCTACCAGGTTCTATGTGACGAATAAAGAAAAAGATGGAAGGAACGGAAGAAGAGAGTGGAAAAGAGGACAAAGATAAGGAAAATAAACGTTTGAGCTTCTCACCACGTTTTCCGTAACATCCTCATCCTCATTCTCGTACAGAATGTCTGACACACTCCTATCTCAGTACATCAAAGAGTCCTTGAGTTTCCCTACTTACGCTACGTGAGAATGTACGTAATCTTTCAAAAGAATACCATCCAACCTAATTCCAGAATCCCGAACGAATTATGCCATTTGTTGCTGGAATTAGCGCTAAAAGTACGTAAAAGACACAAAAGCTCTTCTGGATCTTAAGTCACATACTTGAAGAATTCACTTAGAATGTTCCTTTCTTGGCAGAAGAAATCTTCTCTTCTATATTATTCATTTCTTTTTCATTCTGCTTTATTTTGTTTTTCATTTTCTGGCTGATTGATGAGGAATCTTAGATACATATATAAGATGAAGCAGCAAACCTAAAGTGCTAGTCATGCAAAATCGGGAATAGTACAACAAATTATTTTATATGATATAACTGGCTCATCCCTTAATTATACTACTGCGTTCATTAAGTCCGAAAATGTACGTTGTAAATATATCCCTGATTAATGATGCTTACAAACAAGAGATCCAAATTAGCAAATGATTGATTCATGCTACATACTGGAGTTGTTCAGCAGCATTCGCTAGTGATAATTATTGTGTTTAGAGCTGACTAACCTACAGATGTATCACTGAAACAATACAACAAACCATTTAGTGCTCTTGCGATAAATGATATGTTGGATAGCAATTTTCCAGGGACTGTTTTACTCGATTGTGGAATGATGAGGGTTTGTGAATTTAATTGTTGGGGATGGAAGAAGGCAAATAAACTTGATTAACCCCATTTCATTTACTCCGACAGAATTCCACTCGTGTGATGCTAGATGCTCTCTGGAAAAGTACTTTGTTCAATTGAAATCTATCTGTTAATTTTGTTTTGAACCTGAAAATGAAAAACGTCAGATTGCTGCAGCTGAGTGGAAGTTTAGTTAAATTGTGTGATAGGAATGTGATTAAATTGGGTCGCATGGCTATTTAGAAAAAGGAAAGTCAATCTTCATCACCTAGTTTTCAGTTAGAATCCTTTTACTGACAATTTTCGTCGTAAAAGACCTGTAAATTTCATAAAGCTACGAATCGTGAGTGGTAGTCTCACGCCACTCACGAAACTCAACATGTACACTGTACATGTACAGTGTACACACTCTTGTGGATTATTCCAGGTGCGTGACCACCTGCTGTTCCCTGTTTCAAAATCCGCATGTACGATTCGCGAAATATTGCAAGCCGGAAGTCGTCAAGGGGGCCTAGACAATGGCAGCACTTCCGGTTAGACTATATTCACTTTGCGTGGAGACCACCGTCTTCTACTTCTGACACTGGAGATATTAACGATGTTCAACATCGGTTAATAATATCCAAAATCTCGAAATCTTCAAACTGATGAACGAGTATGTTTTCAATCCTCTATAAAAGTTGCTGCTGCTGCTGCTGCTGCTGCTGCTGGAAATAGCAAAGAAACTCTGAATTCTAATGAGCAAATTACGTATTAGATTTCACAAAGAATTTAAGCCACACGTTGCCGGCAAAGCATTGATTCAAGCGCAAAACTGTGCTATGGTGCAGAAGAGAGAGAATGGCAGGAGAAACAGAGAAAAGGGGGAATGGATCTCGACAAGGACTGCCTATTAATTCGTTTAATTGTGCTGACGAATCAAACGCCTAAGAATTCGAATACCCGAACACTCCCGTATAAATTATCAGGAATTCTCAAGCAGTAGGGGTGATGAGAGGAAAGGTCCGCAGTGGTTGCGGGTGTGGGAAGAATCTGGGGGTTGGTGAGCAACCCTTAACCTCGAGAGTCATGACTAGGTCTGCGCGCTGCACTAGAGTCTAGGGTCCTTGAACACCCCGAGTCGAAGAGGTGTTCATTAACCGATAACTCAGTTTTCTCGAAATAATTCATCGCCTCCTAGTGTCTACCCCCTAACCCTCCCAATTCACCCCTTTTCCTTTTCTCATCAGAATCAATGGAAAATCCCTCTCCCAACGGACATTTCGATCTAGCGTGCACGACAAAACCAATCCCTTCTTTATTATCTCTAGATTTATCCAATTTCTCTTTACCAGTGGATTTCCGATCCGCTATTTATCTGGAGATAATCATCTGCCCTTTTGTAGAAGCCATCACATTTTCCTAAACTGATGCTTTAATAGAACCTGCTAGGAAAATAGCACATGGAAACTATATCTGATGGCGAGGCTTTTATGTGCTTGAAATTGTTGCTATAGTGTTTCATTTACATTCAGACATTTCTCTGCTTTGTTTCATTGGATGATGTTATGATATCGTAAGTTGGTTAGAGAGGAGTAAGAGATACTGTATTTTAATTAACTGCAGTTTGTTAATTGTACTATTGTGTCAAATATATTGCGTCTATATATGTGTATTGTGGAATGTTGTTGGCGCAGGTATGCATAGATGAGATGTATTTGAATCGGGGTATAATTCCACTCTGGATTAATGCTACTGATGCTATGGATAATGTAATTAACGTGAATTGTTGAAAACACAATACTGCGTTACATCAATCTGGATCTGATTGTTATAGTTACGAAATTTCTATTGTCAACACGTGTCTCCAATCTTCGTAATACATTCCAGTTTTATTTTGCGAGACTTTTCTTTCGATTTGCAAGATTTAAGAGATTGTTCCCTAACGTCGTTAGGTTACCGAAAGTGGGAAAAAGGACTTTTTCGATATCGTGGCTGTACTGAACACGATTCAGGCAAGCAAGTCTTTTACGATAAGCTTGTTAACTCGCTGGCTGACCTTACGCGTCTGGAAGGAATCTGTCGTAAAACGAGATCGCTGATCCAATCTCAACCAAGTTCTCCAGTGGAACTAGAAATAAGTTTTTAACGCTGGAGCACAGAAGTCTAACTAAAAGGAGTGCTTTTGGTACTCGTAGTTTTCGAATTAACTCGGTTCTTGAAACTCGACTACGGTGTAGAGGCGTGATGAGAGTACGAGGAACAAAGAAGAACCAACACAAGAGGTGTGGGAGGATAGGGTTGGAAAAGGTATAGAGAGGTCGTCGTCGGAAGTTGTGGTGACAACTCCAGGGTTAGGACGTGACCAACCTGTCCAAAATTGCATCAAACTTGTCCTAGCTGGTACTCTTCAAGCCCCCTCACCCCGACGACTCGTCAACATCTATAAGCAAGCTACGATGCACCATAACTTCCTAACTCACGTCGAGTGTCAACGCGCCCGGACTTTATTCCCAATTTACGGGATTCGCGTTTGTAGCAAACACGGCAAACACAGAATTTGTGAATTACGATAGAAGGTGGAAATTGCAACAGAGAAATTGCATGAGTTTAGTTTACGAGCTGAGTTCCGCATCAGGAAAAAGTTTTATATCTTAATCTTGTTTCTCATCTTTTTGGTCAGAGCAAGATAAGTTTTACTGGTCCATTTTGACAATGATGAACATTTTTGACAAGAACTTTTATTAGATCAGTTGCTAAACTGACTAACTGCTTGTTGCGAAACTTACCAAAAGTTTTGAACGTTCTGGTTGACATATTTTTCCTGTTTTCTGGATTTGCATTTTGAACTATGATGACCGTTAATATTTAATGAGCCAAATGAAGGGATTGAAATTTGATAGCGGAATATAAAACGATCAACGCATACTAAAACTTAAATCTGTAAAAGTGACACGATAATGTAAATATGTACACGAGTGCGAACAACGTGTTTTTATCAGCGGCATTAAAAATCGTATTTCGCTACGTCGTATCTGATTGAAATGGATACAGCAGTATTGGGTTGAAACGCATCGCCATAAAGCTCTGCAGCTGTATTGTTGTATGAATTTGAAACCGTATTACAGCAGCAACGCGATTTGCCAGCTCACAAGTTCACTGAATTCAATAAATATCGAGCTGAATATTTGAACACGGCATAAAATATTCAACATTGCAGTTGCTTATTTACGAGTGTAGTCTCTCTATTATAAAGGGATAAATTACTAATAAGCGGATGCTCGGATTGCAGACCCAGGACAAAATGACTGGTAATGATTGGAGATACTGATAATATCTCGCGAGGTTGTAAATAACTCTAACTAAACCCTCTCTATTCTCTATTCTTTCCTATCAGACCGAGAAATAAATCCTGTTAATTCGACAATACATTTTGAGAAAATGTTCCCGTCGCACATTTTATGGAGATACAGAGATCTGAGAGTCATAAAAAAGTTTTATGAACCTAAGAACGGGAGAGTAACGGTTTTATTCTGGACTGCTGGAAGCAATGGTCATATTCATATCAGAGTTGAAGGAAAAGCGTTTACATTCTCATAATGTCGGATCGATCCGAATTTTTCAAAAAGAGAACTAGTGAATAGAGGAATAAAATTAGCAGACCAGGATAATTAGTCGAGAACGAATAACCGTTGGAACGTACAAATTTCGTTCTTCTTGATTGGTTTGACTTTGCACTCTTCCAGTTTGATCAATTATTTACCTGACTGGTATCTATCGCCATCTCTCTTTATGTTCCACCATCTTCCTTCAAAATAAATGTAGACTGGGAAAACTCTCTGCTTTTAATGTTGCATTCCTGAAGAATGCCATTCCTCTTCAATATCTGCATTATCGAAATGAGAAAAAAGAAAAAAGTTTAACTTTTTTACTCGTAATCTTGAGATTAATGGTTTCGTATATTCAAAAAATATCGACTCAGGGAAAGGATTTTATTTTTTTCTAGTCTATTTTAATATAGAAGCTTATTTCAAGATTTCTACAATACATCTGGTTATATTGATCAGAGTATTTATGGAAAACTTCTAATACTTTTAACTTTCAATTATAGTCAGGGCATATTTACTACTGCAATTAAGACTTCAGCTCCCGCAAATCTTTGATCCCATCAAGGAACCCGTATGATTTGAAGCAAATCACTCTGGTTCCCTTCGTAGCAAATGCCACGTGACTATGCAAGCACAGCCGAGTTCATGAAAAAGGTTCCACTCATACTTTCCTACTTAATGAATTTGGAGAGAATTAAATTCCCCTGGAGTCTATTTGAGCGAGTATTTATTTTTTGTTGACTTTCTCTTCGAAGCCAAAAATCAATTCCAAGTGATACTTGAGTTTTTCCTATGGATCCAAGGCTATTTGTAATCGAAATACTTTTTTTCGTGGCGATCGTTCTTTCTCGGAAATCCCATACTGACAAGAGAAAAGGCAGGCAAGATTTGGTGTCGACCCACGAAATTAAGGCAAATTGTGTGCCGTTTGCCGTCGTATACGAGGCGTCGCTCGGCGGAAAATCGATATGCAAATCTAGGCGCAAATCCTAGTAATCTTGCACCCTAGTCCCTAACCCCACCGGGTGCTTGGCTCTCGGTGTGGTGCAACGACGAGGAGGACGAGCGAGCGACGAATGCGATGAAGGATCTGAGGACCCGAATGACATGGGGTGGAGAACGACGGTGACAAGGCAGAGGGTTATAAACTGGGGTTAGTTCGGGTCTGAAGGATCGTGTTCGTCGACCACCTTCATGTCAGGGTTTTATCAAGGTGAAAAAGACTCACTTCCAACCGACCTCAGGATCTTGCCCTCCAATCCAAACTTCGCACTTCATTCGCAACATTTTCAACTTTACTTTTAACTTAAACCTTCAGGGGTCGTCCATAAATTACTTATTTTGAATTTATGGTTACTATTTCATGGATTTATATATGTCTACTTTAGGCAGAATTTGTTTTCCGTGAACTCAATTTATTACCTGGGAACATACATCAAATAAAATTCTTGAATTATGAAACTAATTACCTAAATTAATACAAGTCAAGCTGTATAAGCTAGGTTCCAATTAGGCAATACATTAACCCTAGACTTGGTGTTCACAAGCAGTTATTACCCAAAAGCCATTGGCTTTCTGGAAGACTTAGGTTGTGGCCTGAGCTTAAGACGATGTTTGTACCATGTGCTTGACTCTCTATCAGTATTCTCTCTGGTAAACTTACCTGAGCCAATATTATTAGACTCTAATTAGTATCATGCCTTCCTCACTCAGCTGAGCTCTTCTTGTTCATTATCTGCATTATGTATTTCTCCCTGATGCTTTTGTTCAAAATATGGATACATCAGTTGCATATAACGAGATCACATTTAGGACAATGTAAACTAAATCAAGAACACTTTACGCTATTAGAGATGAAAAACAAAGAATATATGTGAGCAAAACACTTGAGTAGGATCTTCCCATCGAGTTGTAGTTATTAAATGTCACGTTTAGTAACAATCTCGTGAGCTTATGGTATACGTATAGCTTTTGATATCAAAATCGGAGTTCAGTTTGCCAAGTCGCGCGCTCGAGTTAACGCAATTCCGTGATATGAGAGCAGCTTTCTGTTTGAGTTTGTAACGAAGAGTTTCGCGTTGCTTGTAAACAGATATAGCGTTTACTTCCAAACTTCATATTTTGAGATGTTTCTCATTGCTCACTTGCAAAATTTTCTTTGAGATTTTAGTATATTCTGGAAAATACTTGGTAGAAAGTTTTTAAGATTTAATTCCTGTTGTTCATTAATTAGAGATTAAAACAGATTGAAGATACAGTTCAGTTTCAGTTTTGAAACTGAAGAAAAGGATTTAAGTAAAACTAACTTTATTATTGTCTGACTAAGACCTAATCTAATCTAACCTAATCTAAACTAATCTATTTCTTTCTAATCTAATCTTTTTTATTTTTTCCAGGGACGATGTAATCGGGAAAAGCCTCCATGCAAGTACTTCCATCCTCCACAGCATTTGAAGGACCAGCTGCTAATAAATGGACGGAATCATCTGGCATTGAAGAATGCTTTAATGCAACAAATGGGCCTCACTCCAGGCCAAACCCTTGTACCTGGTCAGGTGCCTACAGTGGTACGTCAATTAACAAATTTTTTGCACCATTCTCCACGTTATTACACTTCCACAGCTTTATCTCATTGGCGAGATCTCATACCCCTTATTGACCATTGCCGTTAGAATTCTCCATCTAGATAGTCAAGTTCTGTATAATTCTCGCTGATGCATCTTATGTCCTAAAAAATCATTTATCCTTCTCCAGTTCATCTTCTCATATAATTCATCTCTTTTTTTTAATATTTAAATATTTTTTAAATACCTCAATTCATTTTTTTTTTATAAATATCGATTCAAATATCCACATTAATCTGTTCCCCTTTTTTTTAATTTTATTATGATAACTTTTTCCGATTTTGGACAGACATGCATCATCGAGATTATCAACTAAATACTTGCAAAGAAGTTAGCACGCCGCATGTTTTTTTGTCAGTGTCATTATAGCGATTATGTCACGCTTTGGCTTTCGTTTATCAAGTTTTTTCTTACGTCTTTCAGGCCTGTCAAGTATTTTTTCACCGTTAAATATAAGCTTTCCCATTTTTATTTTAGTTTACTAAAGTATTATTCGAAATTATTATCAAGCATTCGTATTTTGTAATAATCTCTCGTTCTCTTTTTTATTTAAGACTATTATTTCCGCAAATCATTTCTTTTGCATTAGTACAGGTCTGAATGATGTTACTTTCGTGCGAACGTCAATAATTTTCCGACTGATAAGGACTAAACTAAAAAAACAAGCACCTGGTTGTAAGAAAGCCATTTTTCATTGCAAAGAACTCTTATTTTTCTATAAAGATTTTCCTAAACAGCACGCGATAACGAAAAGGCAATCATACAATTATTAATTATATCTTTAATGATGTGGTTTAAATTCAAGAATATTTTGAAAACTTCTAAACACCACTTCACAATAATTCTAAACTATTTCTTTATTTTTTGTTTCAAATTTCGTTTTTAAATCATCTCGAGATTAAAAGAAAGGTGAGAGCTCAATTTTCCGTGTATATTTGAATATTTTGAGAATTATCAAATAGTAGATGATGGGTTGAGTTTATAAACTTGAGACACGCTTACAAAGAGCAAATAATCGCACGACGTAGTAAACCTAATTGAAAAAGGAGCGTTTTGCATTTGAATTCATTAACATTCTCCTGCAAATTTGTCCCTAATGTACGAATAATTATCGTCGTGCCACGTGATGACATCGAGTCCATAATACACGTATGACTGCCTGTCTGTTCCCTATGTTTGCCGCTGTGGCGCTCGTGGTTGTGGTTGATTGTTGGTGTGTTCTCCAATAACGTCATTGGTGAACAGGAGTCCCCAGCTCCTACGCCACCACACCATCACCTTCAACAGCAAATCCAGCAGCAACTACTCGCTACCCACGCCTTTATGGTAACTCCTGGTTTTGGTTGGCTTTCACTAATTTTTTAGTTGACTACTGTCCCAGAGAAGGCTTTTTATCTCTAACTGCAAAGTTTAAAATCTATCTATTTTTCTTTAATTTTCATTTTCTTCGTATCAGTTTTAGTTTTGCTCTAGCGATTTAAATGAAATGGATCTTTTTTTCTTTGTTCCCTTTTATAAAAAGTATTGTCTTAAGAAGAATCAGTTTTGAGTTGAAAATGAAAGAAAACTTTCTCTGCGGCAGCAAGTCTTTGCTAGTAGTTAATATATTTTTAAGCAAAAGGTTTATTTATAATGAGAGACAGAAACAAAATGTAGATTAATCGTTCGATTGTATGATTCATAGTTCTGCAAATTTCTCATAAGTACAATGTCTGGTCATCCAGAAGATCAACTGGAATATCAGAAATTGTTATTACATAAATTGTTATTTATAAAAAAGCTGATTAAGACTATTTTCTAGTTAGAATAATCAGAATTTTTTTCTGAGTGTATACAATCCAGTTTTTTCTTCGTTTGATAATATTATTAAGTGGTTATTATTACGTTTTTTTATGAAGTTTTTGCAGAGCTAATTAAGCATGATGTGTTAGTTAATCGTATTAGCATTAGTAGGTGTGTTTTGATTTGTTGGAGCACGTTGGACTGAGGCTTGTTTTGACATGATGTACCTGAACACGAGGGAACACGAGCTCTTTGTGTCACGCTAATGAACCTTTACCTGGTGCCTTTGAAACCTACGAGACAGATTTTACATCTTGAATTATGTATGACGTTACGCGTGTATATATAAGGGAGATGAAACCCCTAATTTATAAGGCCTTATAAATTATTTGGCTTGAGGGATCGAAATCTGATATTTGTTTGAAAGGCAGCCATACATGAGAGTCTCCTATTCGTTTGTATTCAGTATACCGAAACTTCGCTAAGAACCGTTTTACCTTCGCTTGCCACTAAATTAAATGCTAAATACACAGCTTGCACTTGAAAGAGAATGACATGAAGAGAAATGCTTTGAGTAAAGTTCAAGTTGACTGAATGAATGAATGAACGGAAGGAGTTGCTGGTGCAAATAAGTATCTCAATAAAATGATATAGGACAAAATATTGGATAAAGTTAATACCGGAAAAAAATTATCGTTTCATTAAAAATCTAATCAATTTTTTGAACGTTCAAATGAACTAATTGTATTTTAACACTGTTTATAGTTTAAAATACAATCAATACAAAAATTCGTTGATTTAAACGTTCAGAACTTGGCACCAACACCCTGAAGAATTCCTGAAAGAGTGTAAGTGGAAAAGTGTGAATGTGTGAATGGATAAAGGGTAGAAAGAAGAATGAAAGAATAATATATATGAATAATAATCTAGCCTAGGGATAATCTAGAAAAGAGTGTGTGCAAGCTTTTCTAATCCCATTTTCCTGGATATTGTCCGGGTGTTTTTTTCCGCAGGCTACCAATCCGTACCTAACAGGCATGCCGCAGGTGGGCAACACGTACAGTCCGTACTTCGCACCGAGTCCGATAATGCCAGCAATAATGGGACCCGCGGACCCCACGGGAGTGGGAAGTCCTCTTGGAGTGGTGCCGCAGACGGTGGCGATGCCGCAGAAGATGCCGCGAACAGATCGCCTCGAGGTATGTCTACCATCAAACTACATTCGACAAGCTGGGGCCCAACATGGCGCCGCTGGGGCCCAGTGCCCGATGACTGGGCCTACCAGAGCGCGAGCAACCGTATACCAGGTTTCAGCCGGCGGTCCCCAAAATCGAGTGTCGCCCGTCTCCACGATGCAATCTGTCAATCAGTCCCCATCGCCTACTATCACCACCAGCCCCTCCACCACCACCTCTTCCGTCTGTACCCCACTACACAATCTTCACCCCAACCTTAATCCCCTCCACAATCTAGTCTACGTTCACGCGTATTACGAGGGGCCTTACGTCCCCATTTACGTCCGCACGTAACCCTCTTATCTCGATCTTTCGGGATGAATGCATATTTCAAATATAGGGCGGGGGGTTGGGTCTGAAATGGTAAGGCCCAAAAATGAAAGGCCTATCCCGGGATTCAGCGAATTGGATTTCAATTAAGAATTAAATGGGCTCGATGTTTGGAAGAGAATTATTCTGATAGATTGGGGCCTTAGGGGGCCTCTTTTATGGATTTTAATCCTGCTAAGGCTCTGATATTCATGTATCGGTGTAGTTAGGCATTTTATAGAATGACAAGAACGTTTTTATTGTTTAAAATCATTATTGAGGTGAAATTTTTGTATTTAAGGGCGTTGGATTAAGTTTAAACCTAAAAATTCTATTTCTTCGTTTTATTCAACAAATATTACAATTAGATATTTTTTTCCCTCTGTTGTTTAAATTCCTTAAAATCTCTTGATGGGGAAATTGAATTTTAAGTTTAATACTAGAGCTCAACACCCTTACTTTGGGTTTTGAAATTTTTTATTTATCCTTTTTTTTAATTTGTTCCAGTTGGTACACGAAAAAAAACATCATATTTCGTAATATTGACGCCGTGTGGAAAAAACAAAACTAAATTATACTTTGATGTTAAATCACAAAATACGCTTAAATAGCAAGTTTAAAAACTGTGACTCAGTGATATTGATTCCGTATAGCGTCAATACCCCACGGAACACAAAGATTATTGTCGCCTTATGGCGTTTCAACTTTCATTGAAGGGGTCAGTAAAAATAACGGAGATTATAATTTCTCTAAAAATACTTTGTAAAATCTTTTTAACTTTGTAAATCTTTTGAAACTACTTTTATTGTTTTTGAATATTTATTGTCTGCATTGTTATTTTATAAACATCTAGTCTGACACATTTTACTTTATCAATAATTCTATAGATGTCTTATATTCAATAATTAATTTAATACCTATTTTAATGACTAATTTTATATTTACTATTAAATTTAATATTCCTTTATTTATTCACTCATTCCCTGTGTTAAACGACTGTGAGCTGAGGAAGCTTTATTAGGTATTAATCAAAGCACAAACACTTCTATGACACAAAGTAATCTATTCTATAATAACTAAAACATTTGTTAAATTAGTAATCTAGCAATTCTAGTTATTTATGAATTCAACTTTTGTAATTTATAAATTTTTTTCAAATAAAGAAGGGCTGTTTATTTTAAAATTAGAGAATGTTTAGGAAGCGTTTTTAACAAAATGGAAGTAAGGGAAAGAAAATTGATGGCATTGTTTATTAACTTAAAAATGAAGAGCTAATATAAGTTTTACGATTACTAAGACAGGATCGATTCAACGAGAAGCCTTTAAAATTCGTTCCCTGTAAGTTTAGCAAACCTAATCATAAACTATAGAATTAAAAGAAATAAAAAAAAATCTTTGAAAAAAAGCGTACCTATTGGTAAATCAAATATACAGTAACAATGTACTGTTTAGTGTTTATTAATTCGAGAATAAAGTAAATGACTAGTGAAGCTAATATAGAAGTTATAGGAAACGTATTTTAATTTACGATTAAGCTTTCTTTAAAAACAATCGCAAGCCTTTGTCATTTTCTTCGTTTTTACGACGATGCAATGAATTAGTTTATAGAATTAGTTTTGAAAATTTAGAATATTTTTATGGGAAGTTTGTGTTGTATCCTAGCGGAGAGAAATATTCAAAATTCTTATTTTTATACATTTCATACGGGTATAAATACATACAATTGTCATAATCAACTTTGTATCATATCTTGAAGCACTTTATACATATTTCATATTTCTTTTTCTCTCACAATTAAGGAAAATTGTTTTCACTGTCAGGAGTAATAATAGTTTTCTTTCTTGGGCATAAGATTTAATTTTTTGTTTACGGGTGGTTCCAGACATTAATCTTTCCGCTTGTCTTTCAAGATTAAAAATCTGTTACGTAAATATATTTCTATAAATTTAAATAGACTTAAAGAGAAATATCTTTAGGAATACGTAATATGTACATAACACACTTCGTATTTCTAAATTAGTAAAGACTTATCGACTACGAAATAAAATTAGATTTCACAAGTATATTCATTTTCTTTTTATCTTTAGGAGAGTCGAATTATTTTCGATATTTTTATCAGATTAATATTTAAGTGATATTTTTCACTAAACTGTTTTTTTTTCGCTAAACTCGGAATAAAAAATAAGCTATATTTTACGATGTAAAGCCGCATTAACGTAGACAGATTGCAAATCCCAACTCCAACTAAAAAAAAAATTCTCATGCGATCGAAAAGGTATTCCCCTCCTATTCCACTTCGCATTGTTTCTGCCAGACAAGCAAAACCTCAACTCCTCCCGCCATGAAATAGGAAAGACAATTCGGAACTTAACTTTAAAAAGCAAAAATAGAAAAAAAAAACAAAAAACAGAAAGAAAAAGAAACAACAAAACGTTCTATATGTGCAAGTGTAATTAATGGTTGAATGGAAAGTAGGTAATTTGAGTATACGTGGATCGTAATGCATTAAAAAAAAAAAGAATTATATTACTACGTTACTACTATATTTTGAATATTGTATCTTGACTCTTCAGTCGGTCAGGCCTGCACTTATTTACCTTACCGATGGAACGCTGATACATTACTGTTATTAATTATATTCGTACTTGTATCGATTCTTTCTTTATTGTTCATGATTGCACAAATTTAATTCGATGGATACTGTAACTTCTATAGTAGAGTTATTATTCATACATATTTATATATATATATATAAAAAAAAATTCATAAATATTTATGTGCATGCGTGTGTTCACGAAACTGATTCGAGCAAATCACTTAAATTTTCGTCGAAGCAAAAATTTACAGCTCTGACAAAATATATAGCCTTGACAATAAATTGTGATACTATTTTTAATTTTATGTTTATTTTTATAAAGAGTGGTTAATTTTTTCATACACCAATAATTAAGAATAATATTTTTGAAAACTGTTGTGATATTTTTTTTGTTTTGTTTTTTTCTCTCTTTTTTTTTTCAATTTAATTTACTTTTCTTAAGGATTTAGAATATCAGGGGAGAGAATTTTATCTTCGACACGCTATGAAAGTGAAGTGCTTTTTTCTCGTTTGTGTAGATACGCACACACATTTATACACTCTCATATGTACGTATGCAGGTTATTATATGTACACGATGCGCGTACGCAAGTTCGTTCATGCATACGAACATGCAGACATATGTATAGATAGTAGGTAGGTTAACAAATTGATTGTTTATATTTTGTATGATCAGTAGACCGGTAGCAAAGATCGAAAACATCATTTTTTTCCACATTAAGAAATGAGCAATAATGGTGGAACGTTTTACACAGTGAGAAGGTTTAATGACAATTTAGAATATTTATTGATGAAACTACATAATGTGATATTTTTTATATTTTATTCATTTTAAAAATTTAGAAAAAAAATCTTTTACGTATTATTCATGTGATTTAAGTTCTGAACGTCCAAATAAACGAATTTTTTTATTTACTGTATTTTACACTATAAACAGTGTTAAAACATTAATTACGTTTGAGTGAGATTTTCGTCCCTCCTCTCTTCATCATGTTGGGAACAAAAGGTTCAAACCAGCACGAAGAGTGGTTTATGCAAATGAATTAATGTTTTAACACTGTGTATGCAAAAAAAATTTTATACAAAAATTCGTTCAGAACTTTTAGTTCTAGTTTTAATAAATTCTTCAAAATTTTAAACTTCATGGATATATTATATTTTCGGAAAATTTTAATTTTGTAAATTATTTTTTCTGTATTTTTTCACATCAGTATTTAGACTTTTCAGTAAATATTTATTGTTACTAGCATTAAACAAATATTTATTGTTTTATTAGACATTTATTTAGCTTATAATTTACTAAATTTCACTATTAAGAAAATAAATTAATTCTTGTTTATACATGAACTATAACGAAACGAACGAACAAAAAACTTTCTCACAGTGAAGTCAAATGAAAAGTCTTTTGCAAATAAGAAAATGAAGGATAATTCCAAAGATAATTCTGCACGTCGAATTTCGAAATTTGCCTCCGGACACATTCTAACGTCTATTTTCCCCTTTCCGTCTCAACTATTTCCAAACTGTTCTCATATCTAGAGTCTAAATCACAATCCTAGTTTCCTCTCCATCCTCGCATAAACGTACGTTTCGTCGAATTCGTTTCGAGTCTTGAACAAATCGATCAAGAGAAATAAGTTCCATTTTTAAAAGACGGTATAATTAATTTAAAAAAGAAAAAGGAAAAAAAACGAGAAAAAAAGTAATTTGTTTAGTCGATGCTACCGATAACACTATGGAGTAATAAGTAATTGAAGGAGTATAATAGGGAAAAAACGACAACGACGACGACGATGATGACGATTAATTATAATGATAATAATAATAATGATAATGAATAATAATAATAATAAACTATTTGTGATCATGTAACAGCGTTGACTCGTATTGAGAACGCAACACCTCTTGATGATGGATTTAAATAAAACAAATATAATTCAGATTGAAATCGCATCATAGACTCTCTTTATTGACTGATCAGTTTTTATAATTGTATCACCAAAATCAGTAAGCTCTTGGCCTTTTTCTGTTTTCGCTTTAGTCGAATGAACGCTATAGATTAATTTTTTTTTATTATTATTTGCCCTTTCCTGCAAAAAATTCAATTTTCTCGTTACACTTTAAAATATGTGACGTGTACGGTAGCTTCGGTATCAAGAAGTCGGAATTTCTAATTGAAAATTGCTAATTTAAAATTGCTGTATTAAAAATCGCTAACGCATACGTGATTTTTCATTTGCACATATAACGTTAGGACGGAATAAGATTGTTCGTTGGCAAATTCAAACATTCCTTAAGAATTTTTTATGTAGCATCGTCTGGAGCGTGTGTACTTCCTTTTATGAGTGTGTAGGTACCTGTTGCTATGATCCTATATCGAACAGAAATGTGCCTCCGTCATTTTATGTTCCTTCTGAACAATAGTTCATTCCATGGCCACTACAAGTCACATTCTCCTGTGACAAAGCTTGAACAAGAAACTGCATCAAATGGTAGAGAGTCTCTAAGCTTATCGCAGTTGAAATATGGCTACAAATAGATTTTCTGTCAGTAGTTTTTCTCCCCTTTTTCTATCTCACACACGTACAAGAAAATTCCATGGCGGATGCACATTCCTTAGATGTTACACAAACCCTTCATCCCACCAAGACTCGAAAATTTTCCTCCTTTTTTCCTGAAACCCTAGAATTTCCAAAGTATACTCTTAAATCACTATCGATGGTCTTATAACTGCCTGCTGCTGCCTGTCTATATGCCTTTTATTAATTTGTAGATTATTAATAGATTAATTATTAATATCTCTAATTCCTACCTCGATCGACTCAAATTTAATAATCCAGAACAATAACTGTTTATAGTTTAAAATACAATCAATACGTTCATTTGAACGTTCAGAACTTAAACCACATAAAAACGTGAATTAAGCCGATCGAGGAGCCCTAACAGTAGAATTATTAATCGATTTACCAGTAGTTGTATGCCAAGTAGAAATGTTTAATAATTTTAACATCTCTCTGCAAAATGACATTTTATTTGCTCTCCTTTAGAAACTTCACTTATCCTTTATATCGTTATCAAAAACTATCCCATTTGTTTCTTTATCCAATCTCTTTCCTCTTTCAGTAATTCGATAATAATCTGATTTCTCCTTGTAGCGATCGTGAATATTTATCGATATTGATTTCTTTCTTTTTTTACATAAGTCATCGGCCTTTTTCGCAAACATGGAGAATCAGTTCTCTTCTATTAATTTTTCAGCTAAGCAGCTTAAATCGATTGTGGGAGCGAGTATACGAAAGAAAAGAAGCTTAGAGAAGTTAAATTTCTTTTCTGAAAAATACTCGTCTCTCGTGCCAGCAGCGGCTGCGTGTTTCTTATGATTTTAGTCAATGCCTATTCACTAATTTATTAATTTTGATCAGTGACCCAGTGTTTATTTTACAGCTATAGGAGAAGGGGCTTTTACGCAAACGCATGACAATTTTACATATTTATTGTATTATCTGTATGTATAATTATACATTTTGTTTGACAATGCTCACGAAAACATTATCTTCATTCATGTGAAACTGGTAAATCAATTCGGTTAAAGGAATTCGAATTCAAAGTTCAAGGAAAATTGACCTAATATTCTTTTCAATCTCATTTTTTATTAAATGAGTTATTATTAGAATTTTTTTTGTGATAAATCGATTGATTAACCGAACCAATTTTCCAGCTTCACATCAGCTCACACACACCACCCACACACTTTGCACAACACGAATCACATGTTTTCATCTTCCCTTTGATATTCTTTTTCCTTCTTTCAGCGCTAGCTCTCACTATATATGATTTTAAATTGATTTTTCCGTGCGTCGCTTCCAAGAATATTTTCATCCTCAAAACCACGAACGGATGCTAAAACATTTATAGAGTTTTTACATTCTCATTTTTCCTTAGTTTCTGAAGGCAAGGTATTCAGTTCTGGTCACACGATTTTTAAACTCAATCACAATAAAATCATATACACAGATTAATACATACATATGCATATACATAAACATATACAAGTGCATTGTGCATATACATATATAGCAAACGTTCATAAAACCTATGTAGAAACGATGAAATTGTTAAAAAGTAAGATGCCAACGAACAAAAAGTAAATCTGAAATTAATAACGGTCGGGATTCTAAAATCAAAGGGGATACACAAATCTTGCATGCTGCATTATACACGCTATCTCTACGCTAACGACTCAACTTTCTTCTGTGAATTGGTTTCTTTAAAGTGTGTCATCAAACATAAGTAACCGGAAAACTCAACTGTGAATTTTGTACTCAGCTTTTTAAAAGATTAACGATTATTGGTTTCAAAGAAATTATGTACTTCCTTTCATCACTTTCAAAGACACCACTCACCTATTCTCCAATTCAATTTTTTTATATCCACACAAGCAAGGTTGTTCCTCTCCACTTTTATTAATTATTAGAGAGATAATAGCCAATTATTGAACTTAGCAACTATTGAAAAATAGCAATTATTGAACCAGTTTTTACTACTCGGGAATTCCTAACAAGTAAAATTATCGACGTGTCCCCCACCGATTTTGATAAAACATATATTTTGTAGGCTTCAGAACCTAATAATATGCAATTTTTTGGGTGAAATTTAGGCTTAGTTTTTGATGCCATGCAACGTATATAAATTTCATCAAAATCGGAGAGACACCTCGCTATGTTTCCTTGGAAGGAAGAATTTAGAGTGGATTTGTTTTCTATAAAATGGTGAAGATGAACCTATGAAGAAGATGAAGAAGTCCTAGATTTTTTGCGAAGAATTATAGAATTACGAGGGGAGGAACAACCCTACTCTGCATCCCTCAATTTACTCGTCTATCCATATTTCCATGCAAATGTGTGTCACGTATATGCAGACTGAGGTTTTTCCTCGACAGATTGATTTCTGTGTATCTGTAATGCTCTTTACCACCTCCACGTGCGTGCACCGTAAATGTACATGTATACTAGCTTAAGTAAATGTATATGCTCCGAGAGAACATGCTCTAAGCTCCCCTGGCGAAAGGAACCCATGTTTGCTTGTCTCATTTCCTCTAACCCCCTAACACGCCATTCACACTATTAAAATACCGAAAAGCGTACGCTGAGTTATTAGTACAGAGTTATTAGTTAACTAGTGGCTGTCCAATAGTTGACTCTGCTATCCCATTATTTGGCTAAACGACCTCGTGTCTTTAAACTGAGAAAAATATTCGTTCAACAAAATGTTTCCTTGACTTCCTTTACAACTGAATTATTTAGAATTAATACCTCATGTTTAAACACTGAGTAAAATATTTTTGTACAATATTTGTCAAAAAAATTATCTTGTTGTTCTAATCAAGCCTTTTTCTCAGTGAAGACTGTGGTCAACGTTAATCAAAAAGATAGCATCAACTAGGTTGTCTACTAATCAAGAAAACCAGGAAATTGATGGATAAAAATTAGTAGACACCCTGAAGGACTGGAACCAAGTGATTTCCCGAAGTTTCCAAACAATTCTGTTAGTCAGATGTCCCAAAAACATCTTACTCGAGGAAGTAGTAAGTAGTAACTAGTAGTTGTCTTCGAACTAAAATTTACAACACTTTGGGAGGTTCCTGGAAGTTCCTGTCAGCTTACAGAATCTAATTCTTGTGGTCGAACTATCAAAAAACATCCAGGAGTTGTAAATTTCAGTTTGACACCAACTTCCTCGAGCAAAATATGATTTTGCCATTTGAACTGACAGAATTGTTTTTGATAATATCTTTATCTTCCAAAATATTTTTGGATAAGAAAGAGGAAGCTTGTTTAAAAATCCAGAGAAAATGATTGTACCATTGGGTTTATCTTTGAGTCTTGTGACAATTTCTGTTGTAGCTCAGTCTTGGCTAACAGCTACTTTATTCTTTATACGCCTGGCTCCCAAATCCTTTCACTCTCAATCTTCCATCACCAATCCAAGTACTCTCTAGATCTGCCTGTACATCGTGACAGTTTCGGCACGTGCTATGACCGCTAAACACTCGCTAGCATTAGTCTATTGGCAGAAACGTGCTACCGTGGTTATTGGGTGAAGTTGTGTGTTTTCCATTGTGATGATTAATACCACCAATTTAAGATATATTTTTCAAAACCTAATAGATCTCATTTTTTCAATTTTATTTTTGTAGCATAAATAATCAAAATTTTTAGGAAACAGAATAGAAACTCTGAGGTTGAACTATGAAGAGTTCTTTTTTTAAGGAGGAAGCAAACAACTTGATAGTTTATACTTCTTTGTAATCGTTAGAAACCCTTTCGTTTTTTATAGAATCAAAAGATTTATCACAGATCTATCAATCCTTGTTGATCAATTCTTGTTATTTATTGTTTTCATGAACAAAAAACGATTCTCACAAAAACTAGTTCCACCTCGGAATTTATGTGGTATTAATCAGTAAAATATGAAGGCTGTCGTACCTTTGGTCCGATTTTGAAAATACTGGTCCCTAGAAAATATTCAGTTCCAATATCAAATCTCAATTCTATAAATCTGATTTAGTCAAACTGCCATGGAACAATAAATCTTATACTGGTATATCAATTCAATGAAAGAGTAAATTTAGAAAATATTTAAATAATTGAATTCTCTCAAGCTATTTTCAAAACTAGACTAAAACTACCAGCCTTGATAATAACTAGGATCAAAGATTTCTTTCCTTCATATTCTATATCTCGCCTTTGAGATTAAAAAGAACACAGAAATCAACAACTTTTTAATGAAGTTTCCACTATCCAGCTTTATTTAAATCCTATCATAAAACAGAAGCTGCGATTATATCAAAACTACTTCTATAAACTATTAACTCGAAGCCAGTATTCTCGCTTCGCCTGTTGCTTGAATGTTTATAGAGGAATTTAAAGGGATTTCAAGAGATTTCAAGTGAGCTTAAGGAATTTCAAAATCGAAAAAGTCCTCTCTGTTGAAATCCTCTAAAATCTACTACAACTAGCTCGTCATTTAAAAACTCTTGAAAACCCTCGAAGTTATTTGAAGCTTTTTCACATTTCTTTAAAATTGGAATTCTTCAAAATCTCTTGAAATCTTTTGCATTCTTTCAAATATTACGAAATATTCTACAATATTTTGAATCAATCATGTGGTAATTATCAGAAGGGCAAATTTAGTTTCGTCAGCTTTACACTCGCAATATGTAATAAATATTTTTTGCTAAAACTAACAAGGAAAGTCTGCAGGTGTATTTTTTTTCATCTGTGGAAAAATACTTTAAGGGGGTCAAACTTACTTGCAAGGTTTACTCGTGATAAAAGACAAATAATGTAGTTTTCTCAAAATAAAATTAGGGGGTAAATCACCCCTATTTTTTAAACTTGTGCTAAAAATTTGCTAATTCACAGAAAAAAAATTTAAAAAATATATATTTTGCACTTGGGACAAAAGTAAAGTTGACGTATTTCGCCAAAAAAAAAATTAGTAGGGTAACTACCCCTAAGGACTTCTTATTTTGTGTCTGTGATAATATATACTTTCCCTACACAAAAAAAAATGTGCAAATTAGTTTTATAACAATGGAAGTGAAATAGAACATTCAACATAATTAAAAAATTACACGGGGGTAAACCACCCCCAGTTATGAATAAAATTGCAAAATAAAACTAAAATCGAGCAAAAAAATTCGAAAAAAATTCGTGTTGCACATAAAAAAAGGACGAAGGTATTTATGTATTAAAAAAAAAGATTTAGGAAGGTAACTACCCCTAATTAGTGAAACTAAATTTACTCTTCTAGTAATTTATTAAAAATCAAGGACTGCCAAGTCAAACATAGAACATAAGTGAGAAACTTTAGAAATGGAGGAAATAAGTTTCTGATTCAAGTTGTTGGATAAATGCGGATAAATGGTAGTTAGCTATCCACGGTGCATGTTCGTCCTCGCCTTTAAGTAGACCACCGATACCTTATCTTACTACACATTGTCACCTTGATCTACCGTTGTAATAATTTGATTCCGGGGCCCCATACCAAGCGTTCATTATACTTAGTTCCATAGCGTGTTTCCAAATACCCCCCCCCCCACTCCATAGATAGAGTGCCATGCCATGCCATGCGTGTTCGCTCTTGCTGTAGGTATGTCGCGAGTTTCAACGCGGGGCGTGCAAACGCGGTGAGACGGAGTGCCGGTTTGCGCACCCCCTCGAGACGGTGCAGGCGAACGAGGACGGCTCTGTGACGGTCTGCATGGACGCTGTCAAGGGCCGATGCAATCGGGACCCCTGCCGCTATTTCCACCCCCCTCTGCACCTTCAAGCCCACATTAAGGCCACACAATCTCGGGCTAGCATTGCGGTAATGCATTCTCTCTCTCTTTCACTCTCTCTTTTCTCTCTCTATTTATCTCTCTTCATCTCCCTCCACTTATCTTTGGGATCATTCACAAAATACGCGATTTTTTTTTCAGCCTTTTTACCCCCACCCCCTTATCATTTTATTTTTATGGGAAATTGTAATTTCAGGAATTTTTCATTTTTGTTAAGAAATATTTTTGGTAATATTAGATTTTTATTCGAGAATTTGCATTCAAATGAACGAATCATCATGTTGGGAACGAAAGGTTCAAACCAACACGAAGAGTGGTTGTATTAATGTTTTAACACTGTTTATAGTTTAAAATACAATCAATATTCGTTGATATAAAATCAACAATTCGTTCATTTAAACGTTCAAAACTGTTCAGTCATTTCGGAATTTTATTTATTCGGCAAAAATATGTCCCATTGCTTTCCTGTTTCAGTTTTTATACAAACTTGCTTAATTTTATATTTGAAAAAGTTAATTACTCCAGATTGGCCAGATATCTTTCGATTATTATAATAGGAGTGATTTTTGCTTTTCTTGAATCTAAATTTTCCATATCTAATATTCCACATTTTATATTCCATTTCATATTCTTGTCAAGCCATTCCATTTCTTCTTGATCTTCATTTTTTACAGTAACAGCTTTGAAAATAAATGAAGTAATTAAAGAAAATTATAAATAGAAACATTTTTTTAAAGGAAGACCTCAACACGTGTTAAAGGGCTTTAGTACCTCCACCCCCATGTGATAAACCAAGTTATTTTCCTAAACACCCCCCACCCCAAAATTAATTATTACGTATTTTGTGAATAATCCCTTTTCCACTTACTTTATCTCTATCTTTCTCTATTTTGTTGATGCCTCCGAGAACGATATAGACCCTGACATCCTTGGTTTGGAAACTTGCTTCAATTCATCGATTCATCAGCTATGATCTGGTATGCTTCTCCATTCTTTCTCATCCGTCCAAAATCCGGAGGTCTGTCTCGTTCTCTGATTCAGGCTCGTGTGTTTTCTATCATAACTTCTGACCTATTTCGCTTCCTTCTCATCACCCCTACCTGAAACTTAATTAGTTTTCCCACCCAAGAGACATTTCCTACATGATGAGTCCAGAGAGCCATACTCGAATCGATGAAATTAACTTCTGATATAATATACTTCTTGTAATCTGCTGGTTCCTCTTCCCCAGTTTTTGATAAAACTCTAAGGAAGGGAAACTGGAAACAGAAGGTATTTTATCAAGTGGCTCTCGACTCTACTTGAAATCAGAAAATTTTAGTCAAAACAACTAGCTTTCCTATTATAAAAAGAACATACTTTCAGCTAACTTCATAGCGTTACCTCAATTTCTGATGTCAGCGTTACCACTGGTTACGCATGAAGTGAGCAGTAAGCCTAATGACGTAAAATATTTCAAATACGAAAAACGCGCGCTCAAGCGCGCGATTGGACTCGTTATGAAAACAGTGAACTTCTTTACTAGGGTGGCTCGATAAAAATGAAGGTCCTTTGATTTGTGGAGATACTCTCCAAAAATCTTTCATTTTGCTGACGAAACTATGAGTTTCTTAAATTTTTTCAATAATAGGGTATAGGAAAATTGTAAAAAAAAATAATATTACAAATATACGAAAATTATTTAAGGTTTTTAAAAATTTTTTTAAAAGTGAGTTTTTTTCATCAAGTAGAAGATTTTGAGGGGTGTCTTCACAAATTAAAGAATCTTTAATTTTTTTGAGACAACCTACTGATGTAGTTTCATTGTTCAATTGAAAAGTCTAGTTCAGTTTATTCAATTTTTAAAATTAGTTAGGTGGCTCAAAAAAAAATGTCTCTTGCTTATGGGTATTTCATTTGAAATTTCTTAGATTGAATAACAGGGTGACCACTGACCGGGAAAGCCTGGAATTTTTTGAAAATTGAGATCTTTTTTTAATTCCAAGTGTTTCTTACTTGAATTTTTAATCTGCACTAAATGTGAATGACTTCAAGGGATTTAAAATAATTTTAAGCGATCTAAAAGAAGTTCAAAAGTTCCCAAAGTTTTCGAGGGATTTAAAAATATTAGAAAGAACTTAAAAAATCAATTTAAAGGGATTTAAAATAGAATTTTAATTAATAGTTCATTTAAATATCGAATTTATTTTTAGATTAAAAAATGAAGAGTTCCTTTTTGGATATTTAACTTAATTACGGGAAAACCGGAAAAATAACAGGGAAAAAAAATAAAAATTGGTTTCCAATACTCTGAGTGGCCACTCTGTAATAAGAAATTGATGATTAAAATTTCTAAATTTGTCTATACTTCAGATAAAGTTCTCCCTCCTTCCTTTTATCCTGCATCTCATCTTTATATCTTCACTCTTCTATTATTTTGTACTCAACTTTCCTGGGTTTTGCTTCGAAGAAGCTTTCGCTGCTGCGCTGCTTTTCGCCAATCCACGACGAATCTTGGGCTTTCTTCTGACCGCAGTAGACTCGCGTTTTCTCTAAGGTTGATGAAATTGATCAAATAAAATTGATATCAGTAATCTATTTGATATGCGGTACGATATTGGCTAAACGTTGCGCAGTAGTCATGCCGAAGGTAATTATACTGATAAACGTTTTTATAATCCTCCGGTTCTTCATTTCAAAAGTGTCTCTGACTATAATTCTAATTAATCGATTGCTAATGATCCACTCTAAGATTTAAAAATGAAACTAGCCTGAATAGAATTCTAGTGTGTTGACCAGTATGATTACCTCGGCAAAATTACATCTGATTGATTTTCCAATGTTTATATTTATGATTTGATCTCTTCATTTTATCACTTTGTCGCTTTTGTGTTTGTCCATCTATTATCCTGTTTGATTCGTACCAGCCGTGATCGTAGTGTGTAGTGAGTAGTACAACAGCCAGATATCTTTTTATCATCACCGTCACCACTGTTCTATTTCTCTCTTTCTAGCAGCCTATCGCAGCTATCCAGGTGCAATTACCTAGTCGCAATACACCAATCACCTGACCGGTTATCTAGATTATAAATATAATACGTTATTTCGCAATAGTGTCCCACTCCATTTTCCTGAGCAGAGTCTGTATCTAGTCTGCATATCTATCATTGCAGGATATTATTAAAGATATTTCTCCAATGATCTAGAAATAGAAAAACTATGAAAAAATGAGAATGTAATAAAGAGAATCTTCAATTGTCCTTTCCTTGTAGCTAATGATCAAGTTTAGTAATACATAGTAACTAGAATTTGTAAATTTCAAGAGCATGACTATTTTGAAAGTATTACTCGATTTTGGGCTTGTTTCTGCAAATCTAGGGAAATGGAGTGTGGGTGCTAACTGTAAATAAAAGTAGTGAATACCTTTTTCATAAATACACGTACACCAACCTGCTGACAAGCTGTGCTGCACGAACCCCGGCTATCAACCCTGCTGCTGTTTGCTGCCCCACACAAGCGCTACACTCGAGCTCTGTAAAAACTCGATGGGTCCATGGGTAAACATGTGAAAAAACATGTAAACATGTCAATGTACTCCACTTGTCAAGTTTTCGTTTCGTGTTTCGCTATTACTTGCCACGCATCCTTTTTCGTCTGATAATCCAACCGTGTCACAGGATCGACGTCGGAGAACAACGCTCAACCTTCTTCATGATTGGCTAATTATTTATCAGTCGCTGTCTCATTCTTGATACTTTAATGTCCGAGTTTTCTTTCAAATTTTATATTTCATTTCTTTGGTAACAAGTCAATTCAATTCTTGAGTCAATTAAATTCTTGAGTCAGTTCAATTCTTGAATCAGTTCAATTCTTGAGTCAGTTCAATTCTTGAGTCAATTCAATCAAGTTCTATTCTTCAAATAAATTCTAGTATTGAGCTTTTGATATTCTAATATTTTATACAATTCGTCTTTGAGTTCTGGATCGAGACACAGCATAAGGTTTTGAATGCTCCAAGGTAAACCGAATTAATATTAGCAGAAATTCTTGATAGAATGAGAAAAGTTTCCAAATTTGTTTCTACCACGGTATACACTGCACTCGAGACACTGTATACTCGACAGACACGACTTACTTTTGGGTCGGCCGATATTCGGGAAAACATTTTCAGCGACAACGCCTAGAACTCGGAAGTCGACGCCACACCCGGATACAAGGAAAGAAAACTCACGGATGGCGGCAGGCCAGCTTGTTAGCAGGGAAGTTTCGTTCTGTATAAGTGCTTTTCAATTCCAACAGGGTGCATCCATCCTCATTTTATTGTATCATTCCTTAGAAGCTAAAAAAGCATTCTTTACATTCAAAAACCTCCTTCTGGCCAGGGTGCGTAATTTTTAAGTCTGACGCTGTATTTCTAGGAATTTAACCAGATTTTAACTTTTTCTTTCCTTTTGAACAATTGGTGGTCCCACAAAGAAATTGACAGGACATGTAAAACACATTTGTGACTTCTTTTCCTGCAAGTTTCATCTTGGGACCACCAGTAGTTAATGTCATAAAAAACGTAAACGTTTCCCAAAAAAAAATTCTTATCGATTGATATAGAGACCCCAGAAGCTATATTAAGAATCCTTACTAAATTGTAGAAAAGTAGATTAAAAATGTACTAAAAGTTCTGAACGTTCAAATGAAGGAATTTTTGTACTGATTGTATTTTAAATTATAAACAGAGTTAAAAAATTAACTTTTATGCAAATTAATTAATATTTTAACACTGTTTATAGTTTGAAATACAATCAATACAAAAATTCGTTTATTTAAAGGTTCAGAACTTGAACCACATGATTCAAAGAAAAAAAAATAAAAATTATTTACGCACCTTCGCTATTTGTAAACGAATGGAGTAGTACATTTTTTTTTCATTTTATGTGAATTAATTCGCTCCATGCACTCTTTGGGATTGCAACGTCACTCCTGAATGTTTGTCAGTGTAAATACACACAAAACCGCGAACAAGTAAACAAACCAATTCATACAAGACTACTTTTTTTTTTTTACTGATTTTCATCCACCAATGCACTACTCGATAATCGGGTTCATGGACACGTTTTCCCACACACGCACAGACGTAAACTGACAGCGTAACACTGATGTAAGAACTGATAAAAATTGTAACACTATCTGTGATAATATATGCTTTCATAAATTTCAGAAGAGCGAAAAAAAAATAGGAAATGAGGCTTGATTTCCGATTCTGATAGTTGCGTTACTCTCAGTTCTGCTAATAATCACAGAAAGGAGATTTCCAACTTCAAGAACGATGCAGATGATGATGAGACTTCTGAGGGGTGATGGAATTGAAACAAATTTATTTTTTTGTTAATTTATTGCAGGTCTGCCAGTCAGAAACGCCAGCCTTACGCGTCATCAGTGGAGCTGATTTCTTACTTTCATTACATTCTCACTTTCTTCTTTAGAATTACAGCTGTTTGTAGCTAAACTTGTTTCTAGTTACAGTTTATAATTAAAATTTACTAGCAGCGTATACTGTCTACCTTTCTGTTTGTCGATGTTTTTATTTTCAGTCAACGGTCCATTTCAACGTCGGATCTTTAAACGCCAGTCATATCGTAGTTTTCGGTTCCAACTTTCCTCATAGTAGTGCGTCGCTCGCACCAGATGCCCCAGTCGGTCGTAGAACACGTCTATTTGGACCTTCTGTCAAAGTATTTTTTCTGAGCTTGCTTTTTTAGCGTCGCTTTTTTCAATAGATCGCATACTACATTCGTGAGTAACGTAGGAACCAACTTTCTTGTCATTGTTTGCGGTATAATGTTCCGATATGAAATCAAGGACACGCAGCATCTTAATCCTAACTCAAAAATTCAAATTTACAACAACCTTTTCCAAGAAGTAGATATTCTTTGGTAATTTATAGATCTTTGTTAATTAATAGATGGTAAATACATGTTTGAAGTTGGAATTGATGTATTTGAAATTTTGGGAAGGGTTGGGAATGCACGCATAGCGAATTAACGTATAAATATTATAAATAATGTAAAATGATATTAGACGTTTAAGACCTATGCGACTGTCTGCCTAACGTAGCCTCAACTGGTCTTTTTTTCTTTTTTTGATTTTTATCTTGCCCTCTCGCCTGATGATGCTTCATGCTTGCTGAAAACCTTGGTGCGCTTCGCTACCTGCCAAATTAACGCACGCCGAAACGAATTGCCCGAATGTGAACGAACGAAAAAACGAACGACCGAACTCTGGCCGAAAACAATCAATGTGTCGTTCTGCTGTGGGCTTGGATTGATTGACGCGCCACCTCATCGATCGATCATCGATTGAAACGATCGATCGACAGACGACAGCTATGCCGACGAGTGTGCCTGGAATCGGCGCCATGGGCGGCGGAGTATCGGCGGTGCCGACTTCTGCGGTACCCGGAGGACTCCAGAACGCCAATATGGCGGGCATCGAGCTCGGCAAGAAACGGATGCGCGACTCCAATGATGAACTGCTAATGGTACCACGGCTTATGCATGAACTACACACTTTCCCTCTTGTAGCAGGAGCTCGAGAAACTGTTCCACATTTATTTCTTGCAGGGCCTAAAATCATGTACCAAAAGTTCTGAACGTTCAAATCAACGCATTTTTGTATTTATTGTATTTTAAAGTATAAACAGTGTGTTAAAACATTAATTCATTTGCATATTATAAGTGTCATCCATATTCTTCTATGAATTAATGATGATTGAATTAATTTAACACTGTTATGAATGAATTATGCAAGATTGAGTAAATAAAACCACTTTTCGTGTTGGTTTGAACCTTTCGTTCCCAACATGATGAAGAGAGGAAGGACGAAAATCTCACTCAAATGTAATTAATATTTTAACACTGTTTATAGTGTAAAATACAATCAATACAAAAATTCGTTTATTTGAACGTGCAGAACTTAAACCACATCTAAGATCTTCTAAATTTTTAACTGCATGCTTTTTTATATCCCCTCCCAGGAACCTTAAAAGAATTTTATTATTTTCTCAAAAAATCTTTTGATAATTCTTTTCCAGTAGGCAAAAAGACATTATCATCCTGAAAACGTCCTAAAGACATCCTTAGGACGTCCATGTCAGTCCAATTGATGTCCAAAAGACGTCTCACGTCTGAAAGACGACTCATGTCGTGAAGACGTCTTTTGGACGTGAGACGTTTTTCAGATATCAATTGAACTGACATGGACGTCCTAAGGATATCTTTAGGACGTCCTCAAATGTCAACGCCTTTTTGCCCACTGGGTTAACATAACTGAATTATTGTGAAATCCCCTAAAGTTCTTAAAAATCTGGAAATATATTGAAATCCTCTAAAATCTCTATAGATCCCTAAAAATATATAATTTTGAGTCTGCAATTTATTTCAAACGATTTAATCTTGAATTTTTCATTTTGGACCTTTTTCATTAGACGTTTTAAAATTTGGACTACACAAAGTTTATTACACAAGATTTTAGGCCCTGGTTTTATTTAAAAAAATTATGAATAGTTATAGAAAATCATTATGTAGCAGAATTTTTCATTTATAATTAAGTTGTGGATTCTAGAGTTTGAAAGATTTTTAAATTCAAGACTTTCTGTAGACCAAAATATTGTGGCTTTTTTTTGTAGATGCAATTCTTTATAACGATATAATATATAATTATTATAATTATCTGAACTGTGAAATTTTCAAGTATTTAGAAACACAACTGAATTATTAAGAATCTAGAGTTTTCCTCAATTTGAGAACTTATTCTGTAAATTTAGTAAATGTGAGGAACCTTAGAAGAAGATTTAATTTAGTTTCTCAACTGAAGAGGCAACAAGATGTTTGTTTCAAATGAATAGATAAAGTCCAACTGTACTGCTTCGTATTTCGCTTAGTACTAATTGACTTTGTAGACTGAAGTTTAAATCAAATTAGCCTCGATCGATTAAATTTCCAATTTTCAGGAATACGTGCAACAGTTCTCGAGTTTCCTGAGTAGTAAATACGTTTAAGTTACAGATACCTATAGTTTACTGCGATTGTGAATACACTGCCGAGCGCGCTTAGAGCTCTAGCTCCTGTTATTTCTTGTCATGTCTTTTAAAATAGAACCGTTTCCACTTGTCGCTGAGGATATTTATTTAGAAAAAAAAGTTTTTATTTCTCTGACAATAATAATTTTCCTACAGAAAACTAGTTTTATTGGAATCTGAACTCTTTTTCTCTTAAAATTAAAATCAGCTAGTAATCAGTAGTAATTTACAATTGAAAAATTTGATAAAATCCTGGCGACTTGTAGTGGTCAAGACGTGTACAATACTAAAGGACGGGTCAGCTCGCATAACTCGCAATATCTTTGCATCACGCGACACGACACCATTGG